>CABHPR010145147.1:0-28736 GCA_902168415.1 Peromyscus melanophrys
TTACAAACCAAGTATAAACTGATGGCTGTTCACTTGCTCTTTTGACTGGGTTTGATCTAAAAGTAACCCTTGTGGTTTGAGATAGAAAACGTGATCCCCTGAATAGTCTCTGAGGCAGGAGGGGATCCTGGAAGAAGTAGGAGTGGAATGCAAAGGTACAGGGAGCTCCTGCGCCTGCCTGTCCTTGGGAACGGAGAACACAACTACAGATGAGTTTTTCTTAGTTGCTGGGTCCTGAGTGCTTTTAGACTTAAGAGAATTACAGAGATTGTTTCCTCAGCTCCACTCTAAGAAAGATTTGCTATGTCGTTTTCTCAGAGGCAAATCAAGGTTTTATAGACAAGCTTTTTTTTGATTTAGGATCTCACCATGTAGCCATGTAGCTCTGGCTGTCCTGGAACTTACTATGTAGACCAGGCTGGCCTTGAACTCACAGTGATCCGCCTGCCTCTGCTTCAGTGCTGGGATCAAAGGCGTGCACCACTACGCCCAGCTACAGACGAGTTTTTTTTTAGAAGACCAAAGATAAATAATTAGCCAACAGATTCATAGTCTATTCATCCTAAGCGTGATTTAGTCCACAGAGTCCAGGACAGATACAAAGTAGCTTTTCCCTAGAACATCCTGGCTGTGAGGGCCAGCCTACTTTTTTAAAATAAATGTTGTGGTATGTACAAGAGCTAATCCACAAGAGCAAACTGTAGTCATGGCTTAAAGATGTGATCAGCTGAGTTCTGAGGTAGAGGAATATTCATGTAGGCTTTCCCTTCACTGTCCTGCAAGAACCAGGAGTAGGAGATTATAAGACTGGGGTGTGAACAGAGACCCTCAGGGCTGAGGGCATGTGAAATGGTTTGGTGACTCCAGAGACGTGTAGGTAGTTGTGATGACAATACAGAGGACAAGGAAGAGAGCCGTGGTGTCTGCTCAGGGTCAGAGCTCAACAGCAGTGCCAGACGAGGGTGAGAATTGTGGGAAGGAACTTCCAATCCTCAGTAGCTGCTTGGCATTGTCAAAAGTAAAAGCTGAAACTCCTCTGAATGGGGTCTGCACCATACCAGATTGCAAGTAGTCTGTTCTTTTTCTCCTAGGAGTGGCAAGAATTACAGCAGAGCATACAGAGAAAAGAGAGGGCTCTCCTGGAAACCAAGTCAAAGATCACACACCCTGTGTATAGTCTTTACTTTCCCGAGGTGAGCTGCACCGAGCCTGGCGTTTCATTATTCCATTTACCCGAACAGTCTGAAATGTGATTGACTGCCTCAATAATATCTTTGTCCTTTAGCTTTATCATGGTAGTGAGAGCCTGCTCTCTAGCTTGCAATTGTCCTACCTGAGCAGAAAGTTCCACTAACGTGCTGCTGAGATTTTCATTTCTAGCCTCAAAGTCTTCCAAGAGGAGGGCAGAAGTGAATAGGCTTGAGCTTCTGAGAAGCCCGCCCCACAGTGACACACTTCCTTCAACAAGGCCACACCTGCTTTAACAAGGCTGCACCTCCTAACAATGGCACTCCCTATAGTGCCACATGAGTATGGGGTCATATCTGTTCACACCACCACAGGCACCCTCATAGTAAAGGATATATTGTAACATGAATTCCTTCTGTGAATATGTTGTTTACAGGGGGATAAACTTTTTAAGTTTATGTGATTTCCTATGCTTCTGTCATCTCTGCTCCTCTTACTGAGTGTTGTGTTTAATGGCTGTTTGCATTTAGTAGTGAGAAGAGGCTTTATAAGATGAATGCGATATTTTGACTTTGGTGACTTGGCTGTTCTGAGTCGTTCACCCCCATGAAGTTTTAAATAGGATGGAAGATTCTTCTCTCTGAGAGTTCCTTACTAGCTCCTTGGCACCACCAAACTTTTTTGACCCCGGGAACTATCATCGTTTGTGGAGTGTATGAGCCCATGGGTGGTAGTTATGGGACCAGCTCCTTTGGGCTCTGAACAAAGTTTGGCAAGAACTGAGCAATACCCAGACTGAGGACCGAGTATCACAGTGCCATCTCTGCCATTGTGCTGCTCACTTTTGAATGACCTGGCTCGCTCTGTTGTTGGTCTGGAAATGACTTTGGAATTCCTTTGACATTTTGCTTTTGAAGATGATTCTGTCTTGGAGCTGAGATCAAGTGCTGGTTCCTCTACTTCATGGAAACTGATCCATGGCCTGCTTCACAGCTTTGCCACAGAGCCTTCCGCTCTCCTCGTGCTTGGCCAGTGGGTTAATGTATACAGTCTGCTTTCTGTTTGAGAATATCAGTCCAAAGATTTGGGGGCCTTCTAAGTCCAAGTCCTAAATGACTTAGCTTTCCTAGCAAAAAGTAAGTGGCGTTGCACAGACTGTTGTTTGGACTTGGAGCAAAGTTGGCCCAGGGTTCCATCTTAATATTCGTGCTGATCTTCTGACATGGCTTATGTTTTAACCCATCTGTTAGGGGCATTTTGCCCATTGAAGTGATAGTCTGCCAACACCAGGCATCCTGAAACCAAGCAGGTATGTTCTGCGTGTTGATTGGTTTTAAAAATCAAACAAACAAACAAACAAAATGTGGAATGAGGTAAACACTCATCCTACATAATTGGTTCCCATGTAACTTACAGTATCATTTTAGATCATGCTTAGTTAATAAGCAAAGCATTGAATCCCTTGAAGTGTTTTATCCTCAGAAATGCCTGTTCTTACTATAGTCTGTACCTCATGGTCAACATTTGAAACTCATGATCTGTGTGCCATATGTGGTCTACATAAGTAATGATTGTGGCCCAACACAAAATCATAAACTTAAAACATTGAAGGGTTTTTGTAATTTATTTATTTGTTTATTTTTTGTAGTGTGAGTTTTATAGATGATAATATTTCAGTGTCTAAAGGTTGAGCATGCAGGCCAAGTCTAGTTGCCTGCCCCCTTATCTCCTAAAGGTCTCACCATGTGGCCCTGGCTGGTTTTGAACTCACACAGGTTCATCTGCTTCTGCCTCTCTAGTGCTGAGATTAAAGGCATGAGCCACCATGCCTGCAGCCTGCCTGCTTTTGCATATGATGCTATTCGTGAACAAAGTCTATTTGACCATAACTTTATTCATTCTTTTCTCACCGCAACAGCAGATCTGAACACCCGCAAAAGTCTCCGTTAATATTGAATGTTGAGATTGTAGGTTTGTATAAACTGTATACACACACACACACACACACACACACACACACACACACACCCCATCAATCATCCTGCAGCCTCATCAATCCTCAAGTTAAGCAGAACTGAATTTTTTTATTAGGATTATTTGTGATTTACATATTAGCCTCATTCATGCTAATTCATATTAGTGCTTTGTGGCCTATGGCATTTAACAGAAGAGCTTTTAGTTGAGTCTAAAGTAGCATTGTTAAACAGATACACAAAGTAATCATAGAAAAGACAGAAGGGTCAGTCAGATGAGTCAGCAAGTACATGTACCTCCTACCAGCCCTGCTGACCTGAGCTCCAACCCTGGGATCCACGTGGTGGAAGGGAGTGGACTGACTCCACTGGTTGTCCTCTGACCTCCACACATGTGTCATAGCACATATACACCAACATACATGTAAACATAGAAAATATGTAAACGTTTAAAAAAAGAATAAGATAACCAAGCACGAAAAAACGTTACCAAGCCACCTTAAAGTGTAAAATAAAATGGAAAAGGTATTGATTTGGGTTTAAAAATAGAAATATTTCCCAGAGAAATGATTTCAATAGAATTTTTTTCTCTTTTCCTTTAAAAAAAACAACAACAACAACAACAAAAAACAGGATATCTTTGTGCCTGTCAATAGAATTTTCTTTTCTTTCCTTTTTTAAGTGTTGGAAAATTGAGAGTTTAGGATATGTATATTTAGCACATCCTGGAGTTTATTTTTAGCTTCCAACATTTTTCTTTACAACATGGTATCTTCCCTACTCAGTCCTTAACACAGGTGATACTAAGCACGTGTCTAGCAGTGGTTCACTAATGGGAAGTGCAGCACAGTGATGGTACTGGGCACCCTGAGCCTTAGTGCATGCAGACTGCTAGGCCTTGTGTTTATTAATAAAATCATTTCTGCCTTTGTTCTGTCATTTCTAATTCCCAGCTCTCACTGTGTATTGTAGTGGCGGTTCCCTAATGAGCTTCTTGTTGTTCTGATCTCTCAGAAGTTCAGCTAGAAGTGCTGACCTTATTAAAATAGTAGTGTGCAATGAAAGATGGGTATAAGCGCTTAAGATCTGAGATGTTCTCTTTGAGTGTAAAGTGTTTAGTGCATTGGTGTTTTTGTTGGGCTGCCCAAGTAAGTCCCTTCCACTCAGTAGACGTGTCTATCACTAGGTAGAATAACTGGTTTTTGTGTATGATGCATTTATTGTTTTCCCTTTTTAGAATATCATTTATCATTTTAAAGTAAATCACAGATTTTTAATATTGAGAACCATTAATAGGCTTAATTCAAGTTGTTGAAACTCCAAAAGTTATATGTAGGATTATTTGGGGAATAGTGAATGTATCTTGCAGTGGGTTTGTCCATCTGCTAGGCCCTGTATCAGTGCTGAAGATGTAGCACTGACCAGGACAAGGATAGCATCTCTGAACTAAGACAAGTGAAAGCTGGTTCTCCAGTCCTTTCTGACAACTCATATCTTTTTCTTCTTTGCAGGAAAAGCAAGAGTGGTGGTGGCTTTATATTGCAGATAGGAAAGAACAGACATTAATATCCATGCCATATCATGTATGTACACTGAAGGATACAGAAGAGGTAATTAACCAACACTTCTGTTTTAATATCTTAACCTTTATGATGCTTCATGAAATTTTGTTGGTTTTCCTGGAACTCACTTTGTAGACCAGGCTGACCTCGAACTCACAGAGATCCACCTACCTCTGCCTCCCAGGTGCTTAGATCAAAACCATGCTCCACCACTGCCCAGCTTCATTAAATTTTTATTAATTCAACTTTTTGTATTTTTGCTCTTTGTATTTGTTTGTTTTTTATTGGATTTAGCTTCAAACTCCCTATGTAGCTGACACTGGCTTTGAATTCCTGATCCTTCTGCCTCTGTTTCCCAAGTTTGGGGTTACAGACTTGTATTACTATACCTGGCAACTCACTGTAGGCGGGAGTTTCTGTCCCACCTGCCAATTCCCAAATGACTGACAGGGAGATTCAGTATTAATTACAAAGGCTTGGCCTATAGCTCAGACCTGTTACTAACTAGCTCTTACAGTTACTAATAGCTCTTACCACGTAAATTAACCCATTTCTATTAATCTATATATTGCCACATAGCTTGAGGTTTTACCTGTCCTCCAGCATGGTTTGCTCCCTCTGTGTCTCCTGGAAACTCCACTGACTCCACCCTTCTTCCCCCTAGTATTTCAATTTGACTGTCCCACCTGTACTTCCTGCGTGACTACTGGCCAGTCAGTTCTTTATTAGCCAATGAGAGTAATACATATTCACAGTGACGGACGGATTATTCCACAGCAACTTAGATGTTGCTTGTTATAAGACGTTTTATAATTATTATCTGATATTTTAGGATGAGTCATTTGAAATCCCTAAAGAACTGTAGAAGGTAGGCAACTTGGTCAGTCTGTTGAAAACATGTTTTGAGGCAGTTTCCCCCATCACTGTCTACAAACATAAGCCTCTATGTCTACTCTACAGACTCTAATGATATTCTACCTAAAAAGTTAAGTTTTTGTTTTTATTGGATTACTGCTAAGTAGACTATACTTTGTCCTGGAAAGTCCAAGAACTGGTAATTTACTGTTTTGGAATGGAGGCTTTTTTTTAATTATTTTATTATGTGCCATTAATTACTGCCTTTTTCTTTCTTTTTTGTTTTGTTTTTGTTTGTTTGTCTTTGTGGCTCATACCTGAGAGAAAGAATTGAAGAGAGGAGGACTAGAGAAGGTGGTTCAGTGGTTAAGAGTAAATGCTGCTCATATATATATATATAGGATCTGGGTTTGGTTCCCAGCACTCACCTGAGGGGCTCATGCTAGCCTCTAACTTTAGTTCTAGAGTATGTGGTGGCCTCTCCAGGTACTTGCACTCATGTGTATGTGTACACACACAAGCACACCTAATTTAGAAGGAAAATAATTGTTTTTTTAATTTTAAGGGAGGGAGGGAGGATGAATTTCAGAAAGTTCATCCATGTTTGGCCGTTCATCTAGTTCCTTGGCAAGGTAAAGACATGGAAGTACACTTGTTCATCTAATGGCAGCCAGGACGGGGAGAGACTAGGGAAGGGCCAAGGACACACCCTTCCATGACCTACTTCCTCTAGCCGAGGCTCACCTCTTGTAGCCCATCACTTTCCAAAATGTCATCAAATTATGGTGCCATCAAAGGTTAACCATTCATTACATCATAGCTCTCAAGTTCAAGACACCCCAGAAATGTGCTTTACTGCTCTAGGTATTTCTAAGTTCAGTCAGGTCAAGATTGACTGCCATAATGGCATTGTGATGAAGAGTTGCTTAGTCTTTATGTTACGTTTACTCTCAGGATCTGTACTCTGTTGTACTTAGTGTGTGTGTTCTTCTTTAAGGAAGAAAGCTCTCTCTGTCAGCCTGGACTTAGTGGACAAATTTCAAGATCATTGTAGATGTTGACTGTATTAGTCAGGATTCTGTAGAGGAAAGAATTGATAGAGTGAATGAGAGGGAGAGACAGTGCGAGGGGCGTGGGGGGCTTACAGGCTGTGGTCCCGCTAGTCCAAGAATCCAATAGTTGTTCAGTCCATAAAGCTGTGTGTCTCAGCTGGTCTTCAGTATATGTTGGACCCCCTAAGAAGTAGGCTCCAATGCCAGTGAAGAAATTTCCTTAGCAACAAGGTACATGAACCTGACAATGAAAATGACGACAAAGATGAGGATACAAAGCAAACACTGCTTTCCTTCATGTCCTTCACATAGGCTACCACCAGAAGGTGTAGCACTACAATGCCCGGACTTTTTTTAAATGGCCTCTATTAATATTATAACGTTGACTGCAAAAATCTGGAATTTGGAGATTAGAGGCAGAATACTAGAGCATGAAAATGTCATTTTGAAGAATGTATTCTTATGCTCATATAGAATTGAAATCTCTATGTTACTATTTGTACTTATGTTTCTGATTTGATGGGAAATAAAGCACTGTTTTGGACTTGTTTTTGTATAGTTTCCTGTAATTTATATTTTATTTTTCTTCAGTGATTAGATGTTAGGGTGGTAAAGAGCCTTATTAAAACTAATAAATTATTTATTGAAATATAATGGAGTAAAAATATGTAATTCTTTTAAAATTTGCTTTTATATTTTGAGTTTCATATATGAATATAATGAATTTTAGTTGTTTTTAATCTCTCCATTGTCCCCTCTGATTTCTTCCCTTGCCCTCTGAAACCCTTTTCGTAGCGGTGTGTGTGTGTGTGTGTGTGTATGAGTGTGTGTGTGTGTGTGCGTGCGTGTGTATGTGTGCGTGTGTGTGTGTGTGTGTGTGTGTGTTTGTGTGTGTGTCCCCACTGGGTTTCATAAGGTGCTTGCATGAGCATGGGTGGGAGGCTTTGTACTGGAGTATAGGCAACTTTAACCACTGAAAAAATGACACCCTTGCCCCCCAGCAACTATTAACTGGCAACAGTCCCTTATGGGACTGTTGTGGGTTGTGGGGCCTTGTTGAAGTCTAGTTTTGTGAAGGTGACCAGTGCTGCAGTGGGTGGAGAGTCTAGTGGCTGTCATCCTCGAGACTTCTTTTCACAGCTTACCTCCCCCTCTGGCCCTTAGATTCTTCCTGCCCCTTCTGCTCTGAGCCTTGAAGGGTCTTTTTGGGTTTTTAAGGCATAGATAATAAGAGAATTTGGCAGGAATTACTTTTTATCTAGCCAAATCTATTATTTAATTACATTTCATTTAGTTATACTTTCATTCTTTGCTTAATTTCTTTTGGGTTTTCAAGGTGACAGCATAGAATTTGGTTACTTTAATAGGCTTTCTTGAATTGTATACAATAGAAATGAACCTCAGTAGTTCTGCTTAACTTGATTTCCTTTTTGTTTTGTGTATATAATAGATAAAATAGAGCTCACACATGTTTGTTATTGTGAGAGTTTCTGTAAATCATCTGAGGCACTGCCAGGCTCCTAAGTACTCTGAGGTAGGAAGTTTAAAGGCATTCTGTTGTTTCTTTTACATAATGCAGGCTTTTAAGTGTTGATTTTTATCTCCTTAGGTAGAACTGAAGTTCCCTGCACCAGGCAAGCCTGGAAATTATCAGTATACAGTGTTTCTGAGGTCAGACTCCTATATGGGTTTGGATCAGATTAAACCACTGAAGGTAAGAATAGCGAGAAATAAATGACCTAGAGTTCCTGGAGATGGGGGACTGATAACCCTTGAGCAATGCCGAGGAAGGTGTGGGAAACAGTTGCAGTTTTGAGAGGGAGAGTAATGGGAGGGAAAAGCAGGCATGGGCTTTCAGTAATAGTTAGATTTTAAGGTACTTTGAACCTCAGCTGTAAGTTCCTTTAGTGGTTGCTGTAATGTGCTGTAATATGTGGTACATTTCAGGGCTCCACCAAATGTGTTCTGTTTTCTTTAAAAAGGCTGGGGGGTGGGGAGCGGGACTCAGATTCTTACCACAGACTTTATTGGTATGTTTATAGACTTCTGAAATGAAGGTGGTCTGTTTCGTTGTTGTTTGTTTGTTTGTTTGTTTGTTTGTTTTTAAATCATCTTGGAGCATAAACTTTGTGTATGGCTTGAAGCACACTTAATGTCCATTTCCCTTGAGCATTCTATTACATTTACATATTACAAGGCATTCTATTACATTAGTGAGATTGAGCAAAATCACGGTTACACTGTTAGGGTCAGGGAGCCGGTAAAGGGGAGTCACTATTTCCTGCATCAACCATGGAGTTTTACTTCTCAACTAATCTTTGGGAAGCAGACTGGAATTTTTCTTCCTTCAGCAAAGACTTGTAATAAGACACCACTCAGTGTTGTCGTGTAGGAAACATGACTGTTAGTACTTTGTGCCAGAGAAGTACATTCTTAAATGGTTCAGCTTCTACAGGGTCAAAATACCAAGTTATATTAGAAATTTATCTCCATTTCTGTGTAAGTGGGTTTAGTGTTTTCATTTGTAGAATGGAGTATCTTTTTAATGAATGTGCTGAATTTAGAGTTGCAGCAACAGGATTTATTTCTTTGTGATTTGCGATGGCAAAAGAGAACCTTTACCAGGAGCTTCTTGCAGTGCTCCTCTCCAGGCCTCTGACGTGCATTAATTCTCCTCGACAGCTGGAAGTCCATGAGGCCAAGCCTGTGCCAGAAAACCACCCACAGTGGGACACAGCAATAGAAGGTGAGGAAGACCAGGAAGACAGTGAGGGATTTGAAGACAGCTTTGAGGAAGAAGAGGAGGAAGAAGAAGGTGATAACTAACCAGTGTATGCTTGGACCACAGCGTTTGCACATACTTGCAAACATCTACTGCTTTGTAAATTATAATAAAGCAGAAGCAGTGGAGAACTGATGCGGTGGGAAGTGTTGGCATCTTTACTAGAAATG
Source organism: Peromyscus melanophrys (assembly GCA_902168415.1). Classification (NCBI taxonomy): domain Eukaryota; kingdom Metazoa; phylum Chordata; class Mammalia; order Rodentia; family Cricetidae; genus Peromyscus; species Peromyscus melanophrys. Next base: position 9,583 of record CABHPR010145147.1, read on the forward strand.
GATACATCATATAGGCAGTTGGTGGTGCCGTGGTACAGTCTGAAAGGGCTTCTTTAAAGCCTTTCAGGTATGGGGTGGTGTGATCATATCATCTGCAAATGATAATAAATCCTTCGTTGTTAAAACTGTCCAGAAGCGTGGGCTGTGCATTACCCGATCAGTTTACGGTCTCAGTCAAGAGTCAAGGTACATGAAAAACAGTCTTTGTTCAGCTTTAGTTTTAGTAAACATTAAAATATGATAAACATCACAAATATGTTTTAAGTAACATCTGCTCAAGTTTTTAATCTGTTAATAAGCTCTGTTATTCATTTATCAATATTTTACAAATGGTAAGATTGTAACAGTTCCATACATGAGTTCAAACCTTTATTTTCATCTATCCTGGCCATAACTTAGCATTCTCACACATTCCACACAATACAGAGGGCTACATTTTGGAATTTTCCGTTCTTAATTGCCCAGAGTTAGCAGACATTACAAAAATGGCTTTTAATGGCTTAAGGCCTCTTAAAGCCTCGTTGGTGTCTGCACAAAATCTCATTCTTCTGATAAGCTCAGGGCTGAAAGGGATTGTGGGACCACCCATTCTCTGATGCTTGGGTCATGTTATCCAGTCTTTTGAAAAGGGTTACTATAAAAGCTGGACTACATTCTTAGCTTTTAATCTACCTGACTTCAGAAGCCTTTTAAAGAAAATAAATACAGCATACAAAGGAGGCATTTTTTGTATTCATTTTGGACTCCTGTTAATAAAATAGAAGTTTGACTCATTTTATGTTTGTAATTGTGTTTGTCTTTTTACTCCTAGAGAAAGGGCATAAATAGGGTAATCTTTTCTTTTTCAACTAAAAGTTTAACATTGTGCCTCACTGTGGAAGTGACTGCTCTCTCTGTATACTCTTGGAAAACCCAGGAGGAAGAGCTATTTTCTCTCATCTAGCACAACCTAAAGGGCAGTGCTCAATGTAGAGTAAATGTGTGTGTCGTGAGTCACTGAGGTAAGAGGAATATTTTTATTACTAGTTATGGAGGACACACAAGTCTACAATACTATAAGATTGATTGCAATAATCCTCTCAAACTCTCCATAGGCCAAAGTACTGTTGCAATACTAACTTACCTTTATTTAAAAGGTTGCTACTCTTCATGCAGAATTATCACTGGTATTTTGTTACTGCAGTAGTTGGAAATAAAATTTGAAGATTACCAAAAATATGAATTTTTTTGTTGTCCTAAATTTAAGATGTAACACTGAACAGTTGAAGTGTCCATTAGACCCTTGCTTACCCTTGCTTGCTGTGCTACTGAGGGTTTGATCATTTGTTTCTATATGTAAGGGCTGGGTTTGCCTTTCAAAGCAGATCTTACTGGAAAGCTCCAGTGTTGAGTGTAATTGCTAGACATGTCAGTGTGAGGGAGTGAGCAGCTGTGTCGGGAAAGGAGAGGCCTGAGGAGACTGGACAAGCAGACTTGTAGTATTTGCAGTCCCTAGCTTGGCTGAAGTAGATGGCTCGAGAAGAGTTCTCTAGTGGCTGTTTTCCCTCTGAAAGGGTGTACAGAGTTCATTCAAACAACTGGCTTCTCTAGTTTGAGATGCTCTGGTGAGGATTTTACAACCTCTTAACAGCACCGTGCTTACAAAGCAGCATGTCTTTCATGATTGGAAATTCCAACAATTTGCTGATGTTTGCCTATTTTGTGATGTGTCAACATCCCAACCTAAAGAACCAGTTTTCCTCTAGCCAGGTATCTTAGGTGAAAGACCTCAGTTACGGTTTACATCTCTACTCAGTCACCAAACTCCACATCCCTTCTTTCTCCACAATGGAAATAATGACTTGTCCTGGTTTGCATTTAGTTGAAAGGAAAGTTTTGAATGATGTTTGTTTTTACTCCTATTCAAAACATTGACATTCTGTCAACAGACTAAATGAATATATAGATGAAAACACAGTATGTACATACAGAGTGAAATTGATTATATGAAATTAAGTTATTTACATTGTGTAATATTTTTAATCTCTAAATTTGCAAAGTATCCATCAAAATACAGCCTTCCACAAGGAGACTTAACTACCAGGTAAAAGAGTGGCATGTGCAAAGGTTAGCCTCAGACTCAAAATTAGTTAGATGTTTATTTATAATCTCTAAAATTTGTGGTATCTGAGACACATCGAGCACATTGAAGGAGATTCTGCACACGGAGCAATCTCTTGTTCTCTGCTCTGCCTTTGCCAGCATGCGCTGGGGGTGGAGAAGGACAGGCTGTTGAGTAGTGCCATCCTGCTGGTGGCTGGAAAGCTCAGGCCCTGTAGGTGTGCAGGAGTGGAATGCCAGCCCCGATGTGGAACTAGGGAGTTGCATGTTAGGGATGTACTGAGGCTTTCTCAGCATGTTCTGGTTTTGTTTTTGTGTTTTTGAGACAGAGCCTCACTGTATAGCCTAGGCTGGCCTTGAACGCACAGTGTATGTAGCCCAGGTCGTGAACCTTGTGATCCTCCAGCCTCAGCCTCTTGAGTGATAGGATTTTAGGCAAAAGCCACCACACCTGGCGTTGAACACATTTACTACATTTATTCAGGTATCTGCTCCAGCTAGCTCCTACCATACACTGGAGTATTGTTCAGTAATAATCTGTATTTCAAATGCACTTCGGTACCCTACATGTTTTTGAGGGATTGTTTATCATGTATTTACTGAGTTTCTATGTCCAGGCTATGTGACTTAGGCACTATAGCTATGTGGACCCTCGTTGTGTTAAAACTTACTTGGATTGGGTCAGGACATAGGTGGGAATTCATTTTAATCTTTTTCCTTTGGCACAGTGGCCAATATTTAGAATGCCCCCCCATCTTTTTACTAGGCAGAGGAATTATTATTATTACTACTACTACTACTATTATTATAGGGACTAGCTATTGAGTTAGTTGGCCTTCGTCCTTTGTTTTTAAATGCTTCTTTTTTGAAGCATTTTCTCAACTCTGTGAATCCCCTATTTAGTCTGCCTTAAAGTGGAACAACTATCGGTGAACTGGAGCATGCCGTTGTACCAGCTGTGCAGTGATTAGTTCAAATGTGTCCCAAGAAGTTAGCAGCATCATACACTTACACTTGACACTAGGGCTATTTACAGACCTTAACAAACAAAACAGACGTGATCTTGTACATTTTCCTGTAACTGAGCTAAAAATCCAAATAGCAATCATGGATATGCTTTAGGACTGGTTTCAGGCAGGTGTGTACATCCCAGGGGTATGCAGATAATAAGTCCATTGAGAAAATGTTAAAATAATGATTCTTTGTATTTAATCTCATCCTTTTAAATTTCTATTTTTGTGTGTTTTATAATGTACATAATATATTGTACAGTTGTACACTTATATAATTTATAAATAAATAATACATTTATTGGTGCATTTTTTTTTCTGATTTGGGTGCATGATGAAAACATTTGGATACTACTGTTTTGTGGTATAGATAGGGTAACATTTCAACTAACTGAAGGTTGGGGCTTTGGCACTCTGCCATTTGAGATGACAATGACATACTGTGATACCAGGAGGCAAGGTTGCATTTGCTGTGTCCAGATCTACTGTAGCCCCCAAGGGCAAAGATGGTGGATGCTTCTTGCAGTGTAGCCATAGAGAGGGGGAATGCTGTAACTGTTAGGAGCTGTTCAGTAGCTGCTACAAATTAAAGAGCAAAAGGAGCCCAAACCATGTGTAATGGCGTCAGTGGCCACCACTTAGGTGTAAGCAGATTGTAAACAGCACAGCTTTCCCTGTACTTTTCAGCCTGGTTCCAGTAGAGGGCAACAGGACCATAATTAATTTTCTTTAAAGAATGTTTGGTGCCGGGCATTGGTGACGCACGCCTTTAATCCCAGCACTCGGGAGGCAGAGCCAGGCGGATCTCTGTGAGTTCAAGGCCAGCCTGGGCTACCAAGTGAGCTCCAGGAAAGGCACAAAGCTACACAGAGAAACCCTGTCTCGAAAAACCAGAAAAAAAAAAAAAAAGAATGTTTGGTAGAACATCAAAAAAAATTTTTTTCGTTTTTGTTTTTTTGTTTTTTTGTTTTTTTTGTTTTTTTTTGCAATGGACTGTTTACATCTTCTCAGCCATGCCTCAAATTCCTGAACTCATAATCCTCCTCAAGTTTCTTGAGCAGCCAGGACTATAGCCCATTGCACTGCTGTGCCCAGCTAAGAAATGTTTTCTCGATTCTCTGCACCTCCTAGAATTACCTCCTCCTCCTTTGAACTTCGGTACCCACTCCCCACCAACCCTTATCTCCTTACCTGTTTACTTCACTGCATTAATGTGCATCTGGTTGGAAGGCAAACTCCAGAGACTGTGCTGTGAATCCACTGTGCTAGAACCACGGGAGACTCCTGGAGAGAAGTGGCAGTCAGGTAAGAGGACGCTCTAGAACCACAGGAGACTCCTGGAGAGAAGTGGCAGTCAGGTAAGAGGATGCTCTAGAACCACGGGGGACTCCTGGAGAGAAGTGGCAGTCAGGTAAGAGGACGCTCTAGAACCACAGAAGACTCCTGGAGAGAAGTGGCAGTCAGGTAAGAGGATGCTCTAGAACCACAGAAGACTCCTGGAGAGAAGTGGCAGTCAGGTAAGAGGATGCTCTAGAACCACGGGAGACTCCTGGAGAGAAGTGGCAGTCAGGTAAGAGGATGCTCTAGAACCACGGGAGACTCCTGGAGAGAAGTAGCAGTCAGGTAAGAGGACGCTCTTTATACAAATCAATTTTGTATGACTTTAGCTATGAAGGGTCTGCTGTTTTTCTCTTTGTGCAAGCTAAGCTGCCACATTGTCTGGGTTGCTAGCTCTGACTCCCAGGTCAGGTACAACGTGAGCTTTGCATTACCCACATTGCTCCTGTCCTCCAAGTTTCACGTAGGTGATGCCAAGTGGTTTGGGTAGATGTTGTGTATGTCAACAGAGGAACTTTGAGTTTGGGAAGCTAGCCCTTGAAAAAGGTGTGTGACAAACCTGTTCACTTTTTTTTTTCTTTTTTTGGTTTTTCGAGACAGGGTTTCTCCGTGTAGTTTTGGTGCCTGTCCTGGTTCTTGCTTTGTAGACCAGGCTGGACTTGAACTCACAGAGATCCGCCTGGCTCTGCCTCCTGAATGCTGGGATTAAAGGCATGTGCCACTGCCACCCGGCCTCACTCTTTACTGTTGGAACAGCAAACATGCCCTCTCGGTGAAGGAAATGATGCCTGTCTTCCATGGCTCTTGTCCGGACACACATCTGTGAGGAGGCAGTGTGGAACTAAAGTGTGCATGTGTGCACTCGCAGGTATGCAGAAAGGGAAGAAACAAATGGGCAGCGGCTTTCCTGCACAGGGAATTTTGTATGCACAGAGATATTACACCAAGAGGATCGGGCACTTACTTCAGGGGAGTAAGTTCTTAGTAAAAAAAAAAATAACCTCTCACTTGAGAATTGTACATTTAAGCCTCTTGCAAATGTTTTGTCTTGCTAACAAGGATAGTTTTGTTTGAATTTGAAGATAATTCACTTACATGCAATCACTAAAAATATCCAGAACTTTGTAAATTGAATTCAGTCTGTTACAGTCGGAAAGGGGGTGTCTGAAAGGTGAGCATTGTATCTGTTGTATATAGTAGCCATAGACGCTTTTGATTATTACCATCTGCACCCTTCCCTAGCACCCTGCTAGGTTGCTGTTAGGCCTCTGGTTGGAATCATCGAGGAGCTTTTGAAATCCTGTTCTGACAAGCATCACTAGTTCTCACTGTCCAGTGAGGTAGATTGCTTCTTGTCTTTAGCTATCTGACACCTCACCTAGAGATACTGGAGATAATACAGATGAAGAGGGAGGGTGACCAAATTTGCTGATGAGCATTTTGATCAGGAAAAAAATGCATGTGATAAATTCAGTGAAGGACTAGAATTTCTGGTCTTTGAAGCAGGTTGGAGGATTCCCAGGGGAATGTGACATCTAGTAAGAGGACTTGGGTAACTTAGCTCCTTCATTTATGTGCACTACTACCCCTTGCCCTTGTGTTGTTAAACCATCCTACTTCATAACCACATCCACAGTTTCTCCGGCTTCTTAATGTCTTAATTCTCTGCCACGTTCTTGGGACTCTAATCACTTTCCTTCAAAGCTTACTGTTCCTCCAGACAGCACATGAAACAGGGCAGTGGCAAGGAGAAAGGCGGGGAGAGGAAGGACAGGTGTCCCTTTGACAGGCTGCAAGACAGCCTCTTTGGCTCAGAGCTTCAGCTGCAGAACATGGTTGTGTTTTCCCATGATCCCTAGGAGCTTCTGGCCCACCTACCCACCCCGACACCAACAGCGGAGTCTATTATGATGGAAAGGATAAGGAGTAATGTGATTATCTGAGAAGTGATACGGGGCTGAGACTAGTGATACGATCCACTGCAGCATTTCTTTGCACACGGCAAGCCACTGTGTCTTCCAAGTCTGCTGGTTTAATGACAGGGTATCTCACCAAATGTCAGGAGTGACACCACAGGAGCACCATGTTTCACGTGGAATTGAAGTTTGAGAAGAATTTTAATATTTTGGTGTGTTATAAGGAACAGTTTTTCAGAATATGAAATCTTTTTCAGAATATGAAATCTTTTAGAAGCTCTTCGTTTACCTCCTGATTTCTGGAATTTTCTTTGCATTTGGCGCTTAGCCTCCAGTTGGCCTAAACCCCTCCAAAGCAAACATCATAAGGAAGCAGAATCTTTGACGCTCCCTCTGTGCAGGGGTACATGGCAGGGGTGAGTGAAGTACTGAGAACATCTCTTCAGCTTTGCTCAGGCACGACTGGGTTCTCTTGTCCCCCGAGGGTCAGCCATGATGTGAAGGAGGAACATAAGAACCAAGAGCCGGAGAAGAGAAAGGATTTGTCCCGTTGAAGAACTACAGAACCAGGCACATCCCAAAACTCATTCTCTGTCTTTCCAATGTATGCAGTGTAAACCAACTGCACCTCTCTAGCCTGCCTCAGCCATGAGTGTTTCAGTGGTGTGGGGTTACACCAGACTTGAGACTCAGCCCTATCTCAGGGTTCCCAAGCTGGGACAACATGAGATCCAATTGTGTCCAGGTTTGTGACATTCCAGGTTAGGTGAACCCGTGTTAGCTAAAAGCATGATTTTAAATCCCTATCAAGTCAGAGAGAGTCAAGTGTTAACAGTTACATTTCTGTCTAGAGAGGAGTGGTCTGTCCCCCCAATCATGAATACAGCTTTTGGAGCCCAAGAGAGGAGCACAAAAGCACAGCATGGTCCTCCTGACTCCTTCTGTACAGCTGGCCCAGTTGCCTTTGCTTTTAGTACCTTAACCCAAAGCATTAAAGGGTCTGCTCAGGACATCCCTCACAGAGCAAGTTGTTTTCTTTCTTAGAGGCTTTTGCCCCTCCCCCTGAGATGAACTCTATCACCTTGGGCATAAGTAATAAGCACTCACACCACTGAGCTACGTTTCCAGCTCACCTCCCACACACTGCCAACTTTTTTAGTAAATTGTCAAGGCTAGCCCTGCATTTCGATCCTCCTGCTGGAACTCCAGGCCTGACCTTGGAGAATCTCCTTATCAATTCCTTTTGTTGGCACCCAGTTACAAAAATTCACCCCAGCAATGTGTTCACAATGAAATAAGACACACTTAAGATTCCCCCACGTGGGGCACACGAGTCATGAGTCCCGTACATATGCTGTTCCTCTAGGGTGATGTAGCTCACTGCACAGCACACTACTGAATTGAAACATGAGTGTTGTCCTGCTCATATATCTGAGGGTGAGACTCCTCATGTCATTTCCCACAGACTGAGCATCTTACATCTGTTTACATGGGCAGCCATTGTGGAAGAGTTGGACAGGAAACTCATTACAATCACTTGTCAAATGTCACCTTTGTAGAGGAAAGCTTACTGAGGAGTAGGGGACTTCCTGCTTGAAAGCAATAGCATGGCCGCCCAGGTACCCTGAGGCAGTCTGCCATATGTATGGACAAGACTACCCCATGAGCTGCTGGCTTCAGGGAGGTCTCTAACCTGAGTTTGTAAGTTACCCAGGAAGATATAGAGAAGGAGTGGGGAGGAGGAAGAGTCTGTGGCACAGGACAGACACTCCAGACTGTTTCAGCAGCTTTCACAGTGGTTGGAGAAAGAACAGGCTTTCTGCTTTCTCTAGCAACTATATTCAGATAGAATTTGTGAGCCATAGACACACTGTAACGACTCTGACACCCACTTACTGCAGAATGGCCAGTCGGACATTAATATCCATTAGTTAGACTCTAGTTCACCAATACACATCATTCCAGTTTTCTCCACATTTTCTTTTAAAACCATTCTTCAGGAATGAGGTAATTTCTGAATATTGACTGAACAGAGCCCCCAAATAACTGATCTCAGCGGCAAAGGGAACGGGAGAAGGAAGTGTCACATTAAGATGGTGACAGCTTGTTTATGCCTCGCTAATTTGCAAAGCATTTCAAACACATCGTTTGGTCTGCCCAGAAGTGGTCATCATCCTGCCAATCAGGAAATACAGATGCAGAAGTACCACAGGCAGGGATTGTTCTCTTTAGTGCTGAGCTGGCTGGAATGAAAGCCCCGCCCCCCTTGTTTAACCCATGCTTCTCTTTGTGCCACCTGGTTCCTGCAGCAGGCCTACAGCAAGCTCAGTCCCCAGGGCTCTTCACAGGGCTTCAGGGACAGAAGAGAAAGCCAACAGTGGTAGTCATCATAATAGCTTATTAGCTGCATCGATACAAAGGAAACAAAACATGAAGAAACAAAGATCCTTGTCATGTTCTAAAAGGTGTGTTGTGCGTGTCTGGTACACATAAGAGATAAGTAATGTTTGTTGTTTTTGAGACAAGGGTCTCATGTAGCTGAGGCTGGCTTCAAACTTGTTACATAGCTGAGGATGATCTTGAACTGCAGATGGTTATGGGACATAATTCTTAGGGAGTTGTGAACCCTAGAAAGGTAACTGACAATGACAGATCAAAGTAAATATGGATACCTCCAAAATACCACCAAAATCCTTGGTGAACTGAGTTATTGGGGTTACTCCCAGAATACAGATGAGAAGTTACTTACAGGAACAGAAAGAAGGCAGCGTCACCGAAGTGCCGTTCCCCAGCATGGATAACAGCTCACAGAGTCTGTAAACGGATACATTGCCCAGCCTGTAGTAGCTCAGTTGGTCTGAGCCTCTTCTGAGTGTCTCTCAGCAGTCCTTATAGCTCACATGTGCTTGGGGAGGAAGAGGTAGAGGGACTACCAGAAGCCTTTGCATTATTTACTTCCTGAGTTTGGCAAACTTCCCTGCAGGGTGGAGTATTTCACACATACACAGCCCCCACCCCCTCAGAGTGTTCTTTTGTTTCACCTCCCTTTTAATCCTGTCTTAAAACATCCTGATGGGGCCCTAGAGAGATGGCTCAGAGGTTAAGACCTCTTCTAGAGGTCCTGAGTTAATTCCCAGCAACCACATGGTGGCTCACAACCATCTGTAATGAGATCTGGTACCCTCTTCTGACCTGCAGGCACACATGCAGACAGAACATTGTATACTGAATGAATGAATGAATGAATGAATGAATGAATGAATGAATAAATTTATTTTTAAAAAAATCCTGATGGGCATGGTGGTCTTGCAGGCCTTTAAACCCAGCATTGGCGAGGCAGAGGCAGGCAGGCGTCTGAGTTTGAGGTCAGCCTGGTCTATATAGCCAGTTCCAGGCCAGCCAGGGCTACATACTGATACCTTGTTTCAAAAAATCAAAGACAACAACTTTGGGAAATGTGAGGTCCAGCCTCTTAATTTCCTTCCCAGGAGGCCCAGGAGAGATGCGGGGGAAATGGATCTGGATACACCAGACTCTTGTGTCTGTTTACTTTATTCCTGTATGACAACCTCTATCAGTTCTGTCCCGAGTCTCAGTTCCTCTTTGTACCTACTTTTTCTGTCCCCTCATAGTCCTGGTAATAACTAAGCGCTTATGCTTTTGGTCTCATCTTCATCCTCTGTTCCTTGGTCCTCCATTCCTTAGTCCTCCATCTATCCTTCCTGACTCCTTACTCTTGGCCCTGATAAACTCTACAAGAGATCTGCCTTACCCTCTACAGAATCTCTGTCTTCCTCTCTTCTCTCTGGCCACAGGGTTCTGTGTCTGTCTCTGGAATTCCACTCTAGTCCTTACTGCACCTGGTTATGCAAAAAGCCCTGTTGTCCTCAGTCAATCTCTCTGCCATGCCCCTAGCCTGAGGGAAGGGGATGGGCTGAGCTTTATTTGCACAAGAAACAAAACTATGCATCTAGGGCCTCACCTTCCTCCTAGGCTCTGCAGGGGTAGGGGGTGGGAGTTAGTTATCTAGTGGATCAGCAGGTCTGAGAAGCTGAACTGTTTGCCAAATGGCCTAGTAGTATATGGGCCCACAAGAATTTCATGGCAGAAGACAGCTGAAATATTAAAAACTGAATATCAAATATTTCATGATAAATGGCTTCCCACTAGAAAAATGCCTTGAAATTTCTAGGTATAGCTTTAACACACAGCCGAACCTCTATAATATATCCTTGCGGCCCGCAAGACACAACAGAACAAATAGACAGAAAAGACCCTGTTGCTTCACCTCCACTTTAACGTCCTGTGTCTTAGCCAGCTCCACTCCAAGTTGGGAGGTTTTATTCTCAGAGGAAACTGCTACACAGCACTGATCCTCTCGATTCCATCTCCTGTAGACAAGTTTCTGTCCTGCCTGGTCCAGTCCCAAATAAACACACAGAGGCTTATATTAATTACAAACTGTTTGGCCTATGACTCAGGCTTATCATTAACTAGCTCTTACAACTTACTTCAACCCATTTCTATTAATCTGTGTTTTGCCACGTGTGGCTTTGTGGCGTTACCTGTATTCTGTTACATCTTGCTCCCCTGGCAGCGCTCAGTGTCTCCTCTGACTCCGCCTTAATACTAAGTGTCTGAGTGATTATTTTTATAAGCAGCTGAGGTCCAGTCGGGACACAGGAAAACTTCCGGCTACAGTCTCCCAAGTGCTAGAATTTCAGATGTGCGCCACCGCACTGGGTGGTGTGGTATTGATAATATTGATTATCGAGTTGGCAGGATCTAGAATCCCTAGAAGACAGTCCATGCCTGTGAGTTACCACTGGCTGTGTCTGAGAGGAAATATTTTGAGTAGATTAACTAAGATGGGAGGATACACTCTAAACATGGGCAGCTGTGGATATGGGGAGCAGAGCTTAGATCTGAGCTGGGCACGTTTGGCTCTCCTAGTAAATTGAATGTGTTGTTATGAGATAAAGGATTAAATACTTTTTGGGTGCGGGAGTCTAAGCAACTAAATGGAGTTGCATGAGCTGAAAAATAAAGACAAGGTGTGGAACAGGTTTGGGGCAAGGTCAGATGTTCAGTATTGAACATGTTACTTTGAGATTATTTGAAGGAAAAGGTAGGCAACTGGATATGAGCCTGCAGTTCCTGCTAGAAATAAAGTCTGGCATTTGCACACTGAATTAGACTGCCCCGGAAGTGGAGAGGGATGAGGCTGGAGTAAGTGTGACACTGGGACAAGAAGGAGGATGTCAAGGAGCCAGGAGAGTGTGGTGTCAAGAAGCCCTGAGAGCATGCTGCCAAGACTGGAGTTCACTTGTATTCACAGCTGCTGGAAGAGCAGATGAGGACTGGGAATTGACTTGTTTGACGGAGGAGACAGTGTTGGTGTTCATAGGAGCAGTTCCAACTTGCAGTTCTCTCATGCAGAACACAAGTGAGGATGAAAGAGAAGAATTCACAAAGCCACATGAATAACCTACAGTGGACATAATGCATGATGGGAAAAGACCACACGTTCCGTCTAAGATCAGGAACAAGGCAAGGATGCCCATTTTCAACACGTGTTCAACATGGAGCTGGAATTTCAAGCCTGGGCAATTAGGCAAGAAAGAGAGACAAAAAAGGCATCAAAATTGGAAAGAAAAAGATGAGATTATGTCTGTTTATATGCTATGATTCTGTATGTAGAGAAACCTGTTAGAACTCACAAATGAATTCTTCCAAAGATACAGAATACAAAATCAACATAAAAGTCAGTTGTATTTCTGTACATTACCAATGAACAGTCTGAGAAGGGATTCAGAAAAACAGTTCTATTTACAGTAGAATCAAAAGGAATAGAAAGTCTTGGGACTCAACCAAGGTGATGAAAACTATAAAATATTGCTGAAGGAAATCAAAGAAGACAGAAGTAAATAGATTCCATGCTCATGCATGGAAAGGCTGAAAATCAGTGAGTACTACTCCCAAGTTATCTACAGAGTCAGTTCAGTCCCCAGAGTTTTGGTTTAGTTTTTACATTTTTGTTTTACAGACATGGAAAAACTGTCTTAAACTACATATGGAATTTCAAGGGAGCCCCTGAAAAAAAAAAAGAACAAAGCTAAAGGAGCCACTTGCCCTCATGTTAAAACTTACCACGCTGCAGTAGTCAGAACAGCGTGCTGCTGGCATGAAGACTGACATACAGACTAAGGAGATGGAGGAGAGAACCCAGAAATAAGCCCTGGCTGTGTGGTCAAAGAAATGGTTGCTGTTGTTTTGTTTTTGAGACAGGGCCTCTCTATGTAGTCCTGGCTGTTCTGGAACTCTGTGTAGACCAGGCTGGCCTTGAACTCATGGAGATTTGCCTGCCTCTGATTATGAAGTGCTAGGATTAAAGGCATGCACCACCACACCCGTCATGGCCAAATAATTTTTAACAAAGGTGTCAAGATCAGTCAGTTGGAGAAAGGTAGCATTTTCAATAAATGGTACTGGAAAAAACTGGATATGCATAGGTAAAGGAGTGAACTTGAAACCTTACTTCTTAACATCATGTACAAAAAAATAACTCACAAAGAACCAAAGACCTAATTGTGCTAAGGCTTTAAAAACTCTTAGAAAAAAAAAGGGAAAATTGTTATGCTGTTAGATTCAGGAATTATCCCCTGGATAAGACACCAAAGGCATTCACAACAATTAAAAAAAAATTGGATTTTGTGAAAATTAAGTGCTTGTAAAGTGAGGATGTCAGTAAGCTGCCTACTATAAAGAAAAGAAAGTAACGTGTTGGCAAGTAGATAAAGAAGCTGGGACTCTGTACTGTTGGAGGGATCCTCAAATGTTACCTCCAGAGCAACAACTCAAAAAGGCAATGGACTTTTCAGTTGGCCTGGGAGTGCCACCTCTGTTGTGTGCCTGAAAGAAGTGACAGCAGATGTTGGTACACTACGTTCCTTTGGAAACGACTCAAATACCTAATGCTGACTGAACAGACAAACTGGCTATTCGGCCTTTAGAAGGAAATAGATTCTGCCATCTGCTAAAGCACACATGACCTGGGCATCACATGTAGCATTGTGCTACGAGAAATAAGTCACAAAAGATAAGTGCTATGTGACTCTGCACATTTGAGGTACTTAAGTGTTGTCCAGATCTGAGGGGCAGAACGTAAAGTGGTTGTTTCTGGGGCTGGAGGGAGGGGAGAGGGGATAGTTAGTGCATAATGGGCACAGCACTTCAGTTACAAGATGGAAAGTTTCTCTGGAGATGGATGGTGATGATGGTTGCTCATGCTGAGTGTACTAAATACCACTGGAGGATAAGTACAAGTGGCTGATTTGGTAACTTGTATTTTGCGTAGTTTACCACAATAAAACAAAAATGGAGAGGGGCGAAGAGATCTAGTTTGGTATTGGGACAGGAGCCTACAAACAGGCCAACAATAGAGAAGGGGAGCCAGAAGCAGATCCACATCCGTGGATGACAAACACGTGATGTATATGCTGAGCTGGTGCTGTAGGACAAGTGTGTGGGGGGGTGACGAAAGGCATTTTCAGAATACATTATTGAGACGACAGTAGCATGTCCATTTTGGAGAAAGTGATGCATGTCTCAGCCTTGCACAACAATTAAACCCAGGTGACAACTAATTCTAACTTTGAAAGGCAAAACAATGGGGTCTTTTAGAATATAATATAGAGTAGATGTATGATCCAAGGGTAGGAAAAGAATTTTTAAACAGGATGCAATGAACATTCCCCCAAGAAAAAACCACATTGAGAAATTGAACCATATTTGAATGCTGATCCTCTTGTTTTTCAGACAATGAGGGAGCATAAAAAGTGCGCCAGAGAGAGGGGAAGGGATTTGCCACCCACATAAGTAACAGAGAACTGCCCTCTACTAAACAAACACATGACAAGTTGGGGGGAGGTGCTGTGGGATGTTCTGTATGGCAAATGTGTTGCTAATAAAACACTGATTGGCCAGTGGCTAGGCAGGAAGTATAGGCGGGACTAACAGAATAAAAAGAGCAGGAAGGTAGAAGGAGACGCTGCCAGCCACCGCCAGGACAAGCAGCCTGTAAAGATGCCGGTAAGCCAAAAGCCATGTGGCAAGGTATAGATTTATAGAAATGGATTAATTTAAGATATAAGAACAGTTAGCAAGAAGCCTGCCACGGCCATACAGTTTGTAAGCAGTATAAGTCTCTGTGTTTACTTGGTTGGGTCTGAGCGGCTGTGGGACTGGCAGGTGAAAGAGATTTATCCTGACCGTGGGCCAGGCAGGAAAACTTAAGCAACAGGGAGGGGGACTCAAGAAGAAAATAGGCTACGGAATTGAAAAAGGCCTTTCCCAGTTTTCAGGGGCAAATCCTGAGGGGGTTGAGGTATAAGAGATGTCTTTCCTTTCTTTGTTTCCCTGAGATGTTTCCAAGGAATCAAGACTCTTGTAAACAAAATCAGGGAAGAAGCATCTCGGACAGGATACAAAGTTGGACACAGTAAGGACCTGGCCAAGCCTGAGCCCCACCTGACAGGAAACTCATGTGTGAACATTGCTCATGGCTGTTTCTGTACCTGTCTCAGCAAGTCAAAGCTGTGAGACCCAGAGGTGACCTTGGGCAAAAGGTTCTTCATGGGGCTGGAGAGATGGCTGGGCAGTTAACACTTTCTACTCTTCCAGAGGACCAGGGTTTTATTCCTAGTACTCGTATCGGGTAGTTCACAACTCTATGTAACTTCAGTTCTAGGGGGTCTGATGCCCTCTTCTGGTCTCCATGGGCACTGCACTCATGTGTACATACCCTTTGCACTCATGTGTACATACCCTCTGCACACATGTACACATGATTAAAAATAAAAACCTTTAAAAATGGTTCTTTGTGGTAAAGGCAGATTCCAAAGAGCTGCTAGCTGTCTGCAGCTGACCATATGCCCTGCAGATGGACAGAAAGTCCTTCCTTGATGATCTGATCCGCTGTTCATGTCTACCACACTTCATAAAACCCAACATCATCATGGCCAATGAATCCCTGAAACGCTATTGAGGCTCTTTGTCTATCAGGGAAAGACAAATTAAAACACAACAAAATACCACTCTGAACTTACTAGAATGGCTGAGATTGAAGAGGCTAATTGGATGCAGGGGTTTGGGGGGGGCTGTAACAACTGGAACTTGCTTGTTATCCTGGTAGAAGCTAAACCTGTGAATCCTGTTGTAAACAGATTGCCATCAGCCACTAAGTGGCAGTTATACTTCTAAGTCCTTACCCAATAGAAATGTGTGTGCACGGGTCCATAGACATGTACAAGAAAGTTTGTAGAAATGCTGCGGCAGTCCCAAGTTAGAAGCAACCCAAATGGTTAGCAATAACAATAGATAATGGTGGTGGTCTACGTATAAAGGTTATGGTGAGCAGCCTCCAAGACCAGTAACCTCCAGTAACCCCCTGTCTGCTGGCACTCATACCATGGTGTTCCCTCTCCTAGACAAGGTCTAGGCTCTGTGGCCAGTAGAATGTGGACAGCAGTGATGATGTGCTACTTTAAGGATGGAGTTGGCTATAGGTGACATCATAGCTTCCATCTTGGGAGCATACTGTCTCTCATGTGACTCTTGGTTCCTTGGCACTGAGGAATCTGTCATGGGCAGTCCTATGCTGAGGTCCACTTGAAGCAAAGTCCCCTCTGAACAGCCATGGGCACTAGTTCTGAAGTGGCTCCTCCAGCTCCTGCTAAATTCTTGGTGAGCACAGACTAGACGATAACTTGATGGCAGCAACAGAGACTGCAGCCTGGCTAAGCCACTCTCCGATTCCTGACTCAGAGTAGACGTGACAGTAAAAATGCTGGTCTAAGCAGCACCCTGTTGGGTGATTCATTATGTAGCAATAGGTTACCCGTGCAATGGGATTCGATAAAGTGGCAGATACTAATGAAATGAAGTTATGTAGCTGGAAGGTTTCTCCAGGCCCAAGTTCCTCCAATCCTGCCCAGCTCCATGGACTCTCAGCCACTTATAAAATAATCATTCAGAGGCTTAATATTATTTACAATTGTGTGGACTATGGCAGAATTCTTGCTAGCTAGCTCTTATATCTTAAATTAACCCATTTATATTAATCTATAAATTGCCACATGGCCATGGCTTACCAGTATTTTCACATCTTGCTTCTTCTGCTGGTGGCTAGCAGCGTCTCCTTCCTCTCTTTTCTCCTCCCACTATCTCTCTTGGATTTTTCTGCCTGGCTCTATCCTGCCCTGCCATAGGCCAATGCAGCTTTATTTATCAACCATTCAGAGCAATACATAGTCACAGAGTACAGAAAGACATCCCACAGCACTTCCCCTTTTTTGTCTAATCAAAAAGGAAAGTTTTAACTTTAACATAGTAAAATTATATGTAACAAACAGTTATCAAGCAAGAATTATAGTTACAATATCTGCTCTATTTGCATTTGGCAAAATTAAAGAAAATATTCTATTTATCCTATATTTGTGAATCTAAAGTTTCTTATCTAATTTATTCTTTTATCATAACCAAGGAAAATTATAATTATAACTATCTAGTCTTCAACTACAAAGACCTCAGAAGGATATAATATTATCTAAGTAAACAGGAAATGTATTGTAAGCAACTTCCAAAATTCTGGAAATGACAGAGACAGCTGCCTGCCTGGACAATCATCCAAAGTTCCTCTGTAACATTTGGGGCATTTGCCTTCAGCCTATAGACCTAGAGTTTTTTAGTCACTTCTCCCCGTGTTCTGTAGAATGTCTGGCAGTCTCCTCTGTGAAGCAGGAACCTGAAGGACCACCTCACCTTGTTTTGGCAAAATTTAGTGGCCATTTTTCCATGGGTCCTGTATGTCCAGTCTATACAACATTTTGTCAATCAGTCCAGGCAAGAACAGTTTCTTGCCCAAATAGCCAGTTCTGCCAAGAAGAAGATAAAATCCATATGGAGTGTCTTTGATGCCTGTCTCTCTCTTTGAAGTAAATCAGTGCTGCCGGGAGCAGACATGTCTCATTGTCCAGGAAAGTCTAAATTCTTAAAATATTTTAAATGCCATATTATGTAGATCTTTGAAGTGGTTTAAGATTACCTACCTAATTGAAATATATCTATATATACCTAGAAAACTTAACTAACATGACTATAAGTTTGATTATCATGGATGACTAATTATTAATCTGTATTTCTTAATTATACATTACAATTTCAAAGGAGCTGCATAAATATACCTTAAACAAGAGTAGAAATATACACACAGTATAACAAAATTAACTTTAAATTTGTAATAAACTAAAATCCATAGCAATGTAAAACATTTTAAACAAGTTGTTACTTTTTATCCTATCATATCTATAATATCCCCTTTTCTTCTTTAAAAAGAGATTGCATTTACAATCAACCCCATTTTAATAAAAATAAACATTTATAAATAATATTTTGGGAATTTGGTGTAGCTTCTCATACTGCTTCCTGTTGGTTGAGGGCACTGGCAATCTAATGGGAATCCTGAGAAAATTAAGAATTATGGTCAAGTCCTGACTGGAGTAGTCTGTGAGGCTGCATTGTCTGAGCCAGTTGCCTTGAAGCCATTCTGGATGTTGGATCATCTGGGCCATGGTGTCATCGGAGACCTTTCAGGGGGTCTTGGATGATCAAACCATAGTAGCCTGGAAGTAATCCACAGGTTCTCATCTTCTGTGGAAACAAAAGCAGAACCTCTTTTCCAAAGCAACATATCCTTAGACACAAATTTTGAAGTCAAGATGCCTTTAAAATATGCATATTGGTTTAACTCAGCAGCCTTTACAATCAAATGTTTTTCTGCAGGTAAAAATCCCAAAGACAACATAATCCAGACTGTCTGTGTGATTTCTATCTTTACGTGGCTTATTTTTTATATTACTTTTACTGTCTCTTTAAAGACTTTATTTTTTTAAATTATCTATTTCTTTATATAACTGCATGTATTTCTCCCAAGCCTATGTACATTTTTACACACACTGTAAACCATTTAGACAATTATTTCATATGAATCTGTCTTATTATGAATCTATAATCCTTCTCTGACTGGGAAAGATTTTAAACTACTAAACTGCATGTTTAGGACTGAAGCAGCAGCTTTGGCTGCTGACTCCACCCATTTTAGCTTTTCAACATGGTGGAGGTAATTCACCTCCAACTCTGGGAGCCATGCTCTCCACTGACTCTGGGAGGCAGTAGGTCCATGCCTCCATCCAGCCGTGTGTAGCCCAGAAATCTTTTTTTGTCTGTACTAGCAAAAGCTAAATCCACCATGCAGCATACTGCTTGGCTTGGAGACCCCTCTGTGTACTGCAGCAGAAATCCGCCATGCTGCAGGTCAAGCCCACATGTGGCAAACCCGCCATACTGTAGCTCAAGCCCGCAGGCCAAGGCTGGTCTGAGAGACACACTAGGAAGCTGTTTTTAGCTCTGTATTAGCATCTTTTTTTAAGTTCTCTCAAGTTTTAGGTGGAAAATTGAGTCAACACGTTGGGCAGCCAAATGTAGCTGGAAGGTTTCTCCAATCCCAAGTTCCTCCAATCCTACCCGGCTCCATGGACCCTCAGCCACTTATAAAATAATCATTCAGAGGCTTAATATTATTTACAACTGTATAGCCTGTGGCAGGCTTCTAGCTAGCTCTTACATCTTAAATTAACCCATTTCTATTAATCTATAACTTGCCACGTGGCCGTGGCTTACCCGTATTTTCACATCTTGCTTCTCCAGCTGGCGGCTCACAGCGTCTGCCCCA
>CABHPR010145148.1:0-30309 GCA_902168415.1 Peromyscus melanophrys
AAAGCCATGCCATACTGTTTGTTCTGAAATATCCTAAATCAGCTTCAAATCAAGGCAGCAGCTGGTGCACAGCGCAGAATAAATGGAGTCTTCTTAAGGGAAGTAGGCAGCATCCATGAAAGAAAACAAACCAGCTCCTTGGAGGAAGCAACTATGTTCTCCATATTAAATCTGAAAAGCCCTCCTATGAGTAAGTTTATCAGGGAGGAAATCTGTTAGTCTGTTCTGGGAAACAGACAAGAAAGATGCCTAGTACTAATTAAATTCTGCTATAAGTCACGACATAAACACTAATGGGGTTGATCTCTGTCCTTCATTAATTCTAACCCATGAGATAAAATGCAGTTCACTCATGAGCTGATCAAGAGTCACGGCACAGTAGATATAAAATTACAGTAGATATAAAAATACATTGTGGTTGAATAGAAGTTGATTGTCTGTGAAGAGGCCATGACTCATAATGGGGGACGTTATGATAGATGAGCATTTCATCTATCTAAACAAAGCGGAAACAGACAAATGCCAGGCCGAAGCATTCACTTTTCCACAGCAATTTACTGCCACTAATAAAATACAAAAGGACTCCTGATTACCCCCATTACTGAAGTTTAGGTGAAGGAAAAAAGTGTGGCTCTGTAGGATAACCTATTTAATTTTTAGGCAACTCCTTTCCCTCCTTCCCATTCTTTCTCTTTCTTGTCTTCCCTCCTCATCTCTTTTCCCTTTCTCCCTTCTTCCCTAAACTGTTCATTCTTCTGTGGCCAATCTCATAGAATACATCAGCTAGAATTTAGCATATTTCTGGTATATACAAATTTGAACTTTAATTGTGAGACTTGCATTAATTCTGCCAAATAGTGTCTGCTGACAGAAATGAGCCATGTTCCCATTTTCTCAGCTACAACTATCCCACATGACACCTTACATGAATTAGAAAATGGTGTTGTCCCTGCACAGGTGTATTCGGGTCATCTGACCAATGCATAATGTGGGGAATGAGAGCTACCTCTCATGATTGACAATGCTTTTTCATCTGGTGTACAGACCCATAGATGTGGCTAAATGCTATCTTTACACTGTCCCTAGCGGTGACTTTGTGTGGTGTACAACCTGTAAGATCAGAACACAACAAAGAAACACACAAAAAGCTCATGTTGACCAAATTAGCAGCTATATTAGTGTCTCTCTGTGGGGTGGGGCTAAGGGTGGGGGTGGGGGAGTCATTGCAGAGCAGAGAGTAAGCAGTGATGAACTGATGTCCACCAAAGTGTGTATTAGCAGTTATGTTTACAAACAAGTGGCTTTAAAAATATGTATTTTATTTTATTGATGTGTATGCACAACCTGAGTGTTTGTATGGATACCACGTGCATGCAGATATCTTTACAGACCAGCAGAGGGCATTTCATCTCTGGAACTGGAGTTACAAGAGGTTTTTGAGCTGCCTGAGTGGGTGCTTGGAATCCAATCTGGGTCTTCTGCATGAATGGCAAGTATTCTTAAGCACTGACCCCCAAACCAAAGCTGAAATGATTTTAACATGAGCTACTAGGAGGCTATTGGGTGTTGAGGGTTTGAAACTTCAGACAGAAGATGGGAAAGGTTACCTTCAGAGATCTATGTGGAAGAAAGCAGCTCTCTGTCATACTATCGTTGTTTGGGGGCATTTTCAAATAGCATCAGTGGAAAATAATTCCAGGCAGAACACAACAGTTTCATGGACCAGAGCATGGAACACAGTGAGTTAACTGAGATTTTGCTAGAGAAAGTAACATATTCCACCTCAGAACAGACTCATCTGAAAACGCTGTTGCTCCACACAATAAGGGAGTCAGTCATTATTGATGTTGGACCACCGGTCTGAATTTGCCTTGAAGTTTAGCTCATATTCCCTCTATTTTTCTATATCACAAGGCAAAATTGCAAAAGCCCACAGCTTTGTAGAACAATAAAGATGTTTAACTTCTTAAAGAAAGAAGCCACTCTATGAACCTTCTGAACATGCATGCATATTTAACGTTTATTTATAGAGACTGAAGTGCTAAGGACTTCTTAGTCTGGGCTTTTGCCCAAAGAAGTGGCTTCCACTTTAATTCTCAGTCATATTGGGAGATGCCAAGAACTAATTCCTAGGGAATTGTGGACTACATGCCAGGGAGCCTCTGGTGAACTTGTGCAGCCAAATCCCGAGCAACAGATGTTCTCTCACAACCCGTACCAAGTACTTGAAGGACCAT
The DNA here is from genome assembly GCA_902168415.1 of Peromyscus melanophrys. Classification (NCBI taxonomy): domain Eukaryota; kingdom Metazoa; phylum Chordata; class Mammalia; order Rodentia; family Cricetidae; genus Peromyscus; species Peromyscus melanophrys. The sequence goes on from CABHPR010145148.1 coordinate 2,238, forward strand.
TTTGAGGAATGAAAAAGCAGTGCTCATGTACCAAATGGAATTACAAAAATGACTTTTAAAGGGAAAGGATTAACAAATTGTCGATAGCTTTGACTGGAAAAATAGCCAAGTATAGGTTTTCAATGAATTATTTAAGCATCCTAGAATTGATGCCTATTCTACACCCATAATTGTTAATTAATCAACAGCCACAGCTCATTTAACTCCGTATGCTGTAGATTTCAGACAATCATGACCCCCAATATCTCAACCAAAATACTCTTTAAACCTAAGACATGAATTTAGAAATGACACATTATTACAAAGGAATTCCAGTCCCATGCAATCCCTTCTTTAATTTAACTGTAGGGGAAAACTAAAAATTAAAACGTGATTTTCTAGTACCTTCGGCATCTCGGACGAGCTCTTTAATGAATTCTTCTAAGGATTTTGCTCTTGAGTTGGTCCTCTCAGCATCTTGTCCTGTTTGCTCGCCATCTGCTGTCACTTTGGTCGCCTAATGGTCCAGATTTAGGAAAAGCATAATTAATAGAGATGATGAAGTTAGAGCTAGATAAACTCCCACTGGCTACATATTCCTTCCAGATTTTACTTTGAGCCAAAGGCAATCGATGAATTATTGATCAGATGTGCCGGCAACGACACCCTGTGCTCAAGTGTACAATTAAACTTTATTACTTTTTTCCATTAAATGGAAATCAGAGAGCTGTATTTGGTCCTATTAAAACCCCCATTATCTGTGATGACACAAAAGTGTTAATAATACACAGTTATTTGAAGTATCTTCATGGTTCTGATGCCAGAAGTCTTTAATGGAATCCTCAGCCCCTGCATGTTGCAGTTTTGTCTGTATTTTATTTTCTAAAACCATGTGGTATGCAGCAATGATCTCTTGAGGGAGGAACTGGTCTTCTGTCTCAATAAGCTTGATCCTACGGATTCAGTTTAGATCAATATGCTAATAAAGAAACAAAGGGGGTGGGGAGTACTTAGCTACTCAGTAGTTATATGCCTGTTTTGTAACACTCCAAAGATGCCAATAAAACATTAAGACAGAATTAATACTTGTTTTCCTAGATGGCATCAACAGAAATATGGCTGCTAATCATAGAATCATGGTCAATAAAATGAAATAGAAGCCCCCAAACAGCTCTACCTTCCAAAGCATAACCTAAACATACATGGGTGACACTGGAGATGCCTTTGACACAACAGGATGGATTTGAAGTGTTCATTGCAGACATAACACAATCAAATACAAATAGACTGGATGATGTTAAACATTTCTTTAACAGTAATACAAGGTCCAGAGCATAATGGCACGGCTTAAGCTTTGTTTCTCTATGTAATAGGACTTCTCTTTTGTTAAAAAATGCTAGTAATCTAGTTATTGACAATCAGAGAATCAAAATGTGCCTCTGTGTGATATTGCATGAGGTTTAAGTTTGCATAACAGTAACACTCTATGGCCGTGGTTCTCAACCTGTCAGTTGCAACCTCTTGGGAATGACCCTTTCACAGGGGTCGCCTAACACCACCTTGCATATCACATATGATTACATTATGATTCTAAAAGTAACAAAATCACAGCTATAAAGTAGCAATTAAAATAACTTTATAGTTGGGGGTCATTGCAGCATGGGGAAGTGTATGAAAGTATTGCAGCATTAGGAAGATTGAGAGCCACTGGACAGTCTTGTACTAGAGTGCTTGCATTACAGGAATGACCAGAGAATTCATTTTTTTTTTATAAACACACAGTGGATTTTACACAGCAAATGTTTGTTTGGCCAGCACAAAACATGGCAGGAGATACCACAGGAATTGCTCTGTATTTTATTTTTTTCCCCCAAGGGCAACAAGAAGTTGAATTAATGGTAGAATCTGAACTCCAACTACTGTTACACAATTTTTAAATTTCCAAGTGTTTACATCACAAGGATGAAAAGTGAAGAAGCCATTGGAACCATTTAAAACTCTGTTTGCAGAAGGTAGCAATGACTTGGAGAATACTAACCAATGTACTTAATGGTCTGATTTATTCTTCTGAAATATTAATAATGGGATTGTTTTTACTTTAGATTTTTGACAATTCTTTTTAGAAGTAAACTGTGCACATAATTTCTAAGTATCTCAGTTGCCTGCTTCCATGGTAATTGTTAAGAGACCCAGTAATTTCTTTCAAATCAGGTCTCTGTAGCTATTTATACCCAAGGCTTAGATGTGTCAAATAATTTTACGCACACACACACACACACATACACACACACACACACACACAATTCTTTCAGTGTTACTTTTGATTGCTGACTACAGTAAACTAAGATATTGACAATCTGAAATATCTTAGAGGTTTCTGTGCTCTAAACAGTACCCTGACCCTACACTCTGATGATACCACTCTGATGTTCACATGTCACAGAACACCATAATGGACAGGATCTACAATATGGTCATCCTTCAATACCTTATGAGTGAATATATCCACCAGCAGCACCAGTATATCCTACTACATAGAAAATATATTTTTGATCTGACGTTTATTTGTTGCTGTAACACTATCTTTTCTATATTACCAACTGATCACATAGTCACACTATCAGGTACACTAACCTTTAAAAATTTAATACAGCTAATCCTTTAAAATGTCTGTTAGTATGCTCTCTCATATATTTAGATGGCGAAGAACATAGCCATTGTGTTCTTCTCTTGGCTTACTGGCATGTATGGAGTAGTGTGTAAGAGACTCATTAACAAACACTTTAAGTTCACATTATGCCAGTGTTCCAGTATCACTCAGGTGAGAAACACGATTGCAAAGGTGATCACTAAGACCATGTAGAATGAGGCTCCCTATCTCCCTTTCAGCACATCACATAAGCCGAGCAGTCTCTTCTTTAGATCCCTTTGTTTCTTATTGTCTTTACCCAGAATGAGCTTCTTAACACTTTTAGAGATTTGACCTTCATTCATCCATCCCCTTTAATTTTTTTCTCTTCTTAGCATGGCTGTTGATGGGGTTCTCAACTAGCCCTCCAGATTTACTGCAGACAAGTATTCCCTCCATAACACAATGCATTTTTGGAATCACATTTATTTTAACAAATAAATAACTGACTTACCCACATAATGACTTCCCCTCTCCTATAAAAGGTAAGCACCACGAGGGCAAGTTTTGGCCTGTGGTGTTCATCATTTTGTATCTATCTCTTAGTATGGTGTTTAACTTAAAAAAGTAAATAGTCCCTGAATGTGGTTATATAGGTGACTAAACAATTTTCCTCATAAAACTTGCCAGCGTTGTTTGACAATTTGCCATATCTGTCTAATTTTCACCTTTGGGTGCTAGCATTCTGTCCCACTTCCTTTATTCCCAAGCAAACTGGTCATGGTATGTGGCAAATCGCAGGGGGTCTAAAATGTCGTATGATTGGCTGGTATAAAAATAATCAAACCAGCCACCCTTCTGAAGTGCTAAAGCCTGCTGGAGGAATCCCAATGTCATTCAGACTGACCATATGCCTGGTGCTGGGCTTGCCAGTGAATGTGGATGGCAGAACAGGTTTCTGGGCATTTCTCACTGTTCACATGAAGCTGCTACTTATGAACTGCAGCTGAGTACTTGGGAGGAGAGCCAGGCAAGAGGCCTTCCATTTGTAGGGACACCATATTCTATCTCCTAGTCTCTTGGTAACTCAAAGTTGTGAAGACATATGAGACTCCAGGATGGTGAAGGCAGGGTGGAGGCTTAGGATAGTTGGAGTCCTCAGACAGTTTAGGGCTTAATTAGGATGAATCTCTTTGGCACATACAATAACTTCCTCTCTTGGCTACACTCCAACAGAGGAGGAGATGTGAAGTCTCTGGTACCAAGACACTGGCTTGGGGGGATTGACACACTAAAGGACAGGTTATACAGTCAGCCTTTGCCAAACAGATTCCGTGTAGATTCACAAGGGCTTCCAATGCTGTCATCTCAGCTACCTTCCTTCCTAGAGAGACACATCAAAACACGGGCCCTATTTCTACAAGGTAGAAGTGAAAGTATGGGAAGCTAAATGGTCTACTTGAAGTCACTGGTAGGGAGGTGAGGGGGGAAAGCACAGGTTTATTGGCTTTGAATTTTTTGTCTCTGCCAAGTGCTACTGCATATCTATCAAACACCCAGGTATATGAGGGAAACATACAAAAAAAGGTGAGCATCCAAAGCAAGAAGAAGCCATGGTTGCACATTCAATGTACATGTAAGCATTTAATAAATCAACACACTTCAAAGTCCACATCAGAACATCACCTAGATATAGATATTCCAAAACATGTCTCTCATTATACTGTAGCTAAGTCATCATCTGGTCAAAACAACCCCAGAACAGACCCTACAAAAGGAAGCCATTTGCAAATGCTCTGTCACCCAGGGCAGTGGACACTGGCAGAAGTGTCACTTAGGATCGTCTCCGCCTTTGAGTGCTAGGGATGTGTCTTAGCTTTGTTTATTCCTAAGAATACCAGGCATCATCATTCCTACCAGGTGTCATCATTCTGGACAAACTGGAGAGGGTGAAACTCATAAGGAACAAGTTCACCCAGGACAGACTATTGGTTACTACTGACAGATGCTAAGTACCAGCTGATAGGAGCTGCCTGTTGGATTTGGTCTGGGTGTTCTTTTGTTTTAGAAAATTGCCATTCCTATCTCTTAGTCATCCTCCCTCTTCACAGTTGTCTTATCCTTTGACTATTTGACCAATACCTATTACTTATCCTAATACGCTGCACACTCTTGCTCTTATCCTCTTTGATTTTCTTACTTCTACAACTGCGTGTACACTGCAAACTTTCTAGTGTTCTTTTCCAAAAATGCTTTATGTACCAACACATTTCTTCTAATTATCTTTTGAAAACATGCTCACTCAACTAGGTTGTTTCCCCCCTGGCTTTTAGTTTCTGTTGATTTATTTTAGAGTATTTATATACAGACAACATGCTTGACCATTAGGGAGACGTTAATTTACTTCTGAATAGTGTGGCTTTTACCTCCCTGTGGTAGCTCAAACAGGTCTCACCATGCCTCTTACATTCTGCACATCATTTTCTTGGTTGGATATTACTAGTGTCTTTCATTACAGAATTTTCTATGTTAAAACAAGAATCTAATGGAGCAAATCTAACTGCATAATAGACAACATTGCTTAAATGCCATCCACCTTTGCATTTGCAGACTTATATGATTCTTGCTAGAATTAAATTTCAGATTTAGTCATTTACATAATATTTCCAAGGGTCATCTTCAGACACTGCCTGCACTGTATATCTAAGTGGCAGTGACTTACTCTGCAGACAAGCTGTTGGACCACAAACACACAAGGAAAGATACAGGAAGCTGTCACCTGGCTCTGTGGAATGGAGAGGGAGACATTTCTAAGGGTATCTCTTTTTGAATATGTCCTGCGTCGATTTTCAAAGGTATAAGCCAAACCAGCATGATTTGCTACATATACCCCCACCCCCTTAAAAATACAAGAGAAAAAATAAAGGACAACGCTAGCAACTTGAACTTGAATTTTTGAAAAATGAAAATAAAGCATCATAAACACATGCCATTGCAGGCATTTAAATATTGAAAAACTAGTTTTGTTACATCTTCATCTTCATTAAACTTGATTTTCAATAGATAGTAAAAGACAAAGCAAGCAAAGCTAAATGTTGATATTCAGGCTGTTTCTAGCACTGTCTTCTCATAGAAGATAAAGCACATGGGAAGCAGCTATCAAAGAAAGTATCTAACTTAATATAAGTGCTGACTCATTTTAATACAGTTTTTGAGAAATTCAAAGTCAGCGCTGATTTTGGATTTGTCTACTTTTTTTTTTGTAGCTACTCTGACACTAATCCTTTTAGCCAGGAATGTTAGGGAAATAGATTTCTCTTTTAAAAATGAACACAAAATATGTAAGCGCTTCAAGGCGAAAGTGCGGGTGTTACACCAGCTTTGCAGAGAGAAAGTGCACGTGTCTTAACCAATATAAAGATGAGGAATGGAAGCTTTAGCTGTAGGCAACTTTGAGAGCATGTGGACCTCAACCTTGGCTGATGTCAGAATCATCTGAGGTGTTCATGAAAATCCCAGTGCTTAGACTGGACCTCAAGCCAATAGCATCATGGTTCCCTTGAGTCTGGGCCCTCAACTGAGTAAATTTCACAATGAAACCCTAGTCTGAGACAGTAGGTATTGGAGAACAAGAAGTTGTAGTCATTGCATGGATTATGCTCTCGTCCAATCACACGACTCTTTGCTTGGGCCTTGGCTGTGTAGTCCACTATTGGATACCTGAGTCTTCTATCCTTCTGTTTATGATTTCATATGTTTCTATAAACATTCAACTTTTCATGTACCTTGATCACCTGCAGACTCTTGTTAGCTAGAGCAATTTAGGAAGATGTGATTTCTACATGGAGCAGGGCACTATGGAAGAAGTCACGGAAGGGCAAAACACTAAGTAGAAACTAAAGGTGCAAAAATAAAGCTACTTTTCATTTAAACAGCCCATCAGATATATTGTAATAATGTAAGATGTTAAAAATCAAGGGCACTGAGAACTGGATATAGGGAAACTCTCTGGACTATTTTTGTAACTTCTGAAAAAAATCTAAAAAATCTATAATACATTAGGTTTGTTTTTAAAATTTAACATTGAAATCAAGTATGGATCATTGTATAAAATGAAAAGCTATAAAGTTCCTAGAATATAAGGCAAGAGAACAAACATACAGAGAGTCTTGGATGATGGTGATGACTTCTGGGTTAAAATACCAATGATACACTAATGGGGAAACATTTTGATAAGCTAGACTACATTAGGACAAAAAAATTCCCACACTTTTTAGAAAATGAAAAATAAGCCATAGAACAGAGAACTATTACCCATCATACAAAGAACGCTTAAAATTCAACAAAAAGACCGGTTGTGGAGAGGGCTGAGTAGATAAGGTGCATACTGCACAGCCATGAAGATCTGAGTTTGGATCTCCAGCACCCATGTTAAAAAAAAAAAAAGCTGAGCATGATATTCTGCCTCTGGAATGGCCCAACCCCCCAAATCTAACAATACCAAGATTCATTAAGGGCACAGAATGATAGCAACTCCCATCCAATGCTGCTGAGGATGCAAAATGTTCTACCCAGTTCAGAAGGCATGGGCACTTTCTTACAAAGCTAAACACACTCATTTAAAAAACACTCCAGCAATTATGTTGCTTGATATTTACTCAAATGAATGGAAAACTATGTCCACACAAAAATCTGAACGGAGATATTTATAGTCAATTTCTTCATAGTGCTAAAACTTGGGAGCAATCAAGACATCCTTCATTAAGTTCATGGATAAATCAGCTGTGATGCGTGAAGAGAGTAGAATGTTTATTATTCAGAGCCAAGAAGTAATGAGCTATTAATTCATGGAAGGATGGAGAGAAACCTTAGGTGTATATAACTCAGGGGGAAAAGTCAGTCTGAAAATGTTGCGTCTATGTTTCCAATTACATCGTATTCTGGCTAAGACCACCCTATGGACAGACCCTAAGGGAGTGAAACTATTCTGTAGGATATGATCATGTTAGATATTGAGTATTCTACATTTATATACAATGTGCAGTGGCAAGAGTGAGTGTCAAAGCATATTACAAATTTTGGGCAATAATAATGCAGCACTACAGGTTTATTGACAATGAGAAACATCCCATTCTAGTTGGAAAAGTTACCAGGGAGGCAGTTGAATGTGGGAGTGCTGAAGAGGTGTAGAAACTTCCTGCACTTTCCATTCAATTTTGCTCTGAGCCTTTAACTGTTCTTTAAAAGGCTTCTAAAAATGTACAAATTTAGTCTGCTGAAAAGAAAAGAAAAAAAACCACATGGGCTGAGACACAGAAGAGATCTGACACTTCTGGTGAAGTAGTCCTTGTCTCTAGACTGAGCTCACTAGTCTACACAGGTTCGGTGAGGGCAGGGACAGCACCAGCTCCAAGGGCACTAGTATCTGCAGGTCTGCCATAGCTCCTGCAACAATGAGACCCAGCAATCAACTGGTGAGTGCATGAAATGCCACTGTTGCGTGGACTTTTTTTTTTTTCTAATTGTTCCTCACCAGGTTAAACTATCCCAGTTTTAGGCATTTCTCATGTATGCTTTTCTTCATATACTTCATGCTTTATTATGTATTTGAACAAAATTATACCATCCTACATACACCTAAACACACACACACACACACACACACACACACACACACACACACACATACACACAACTGACTGGTCCACAGGGTAGGCGGCAACATCAGTATTTTTCATCTGCCACCCCATAATATGGACTTTGGATGTGGTGGACAAACAGATGGGAATGAGTCTAATTGAATGGAGTTTAGCAAGACTTGTTTAAACTATCTTGTCTGGTAATATTCATGTAACAAGTCAAAAGTTACTAATCATTAAATAAACTGGTGCAAGCTTCACCAACGTTAGCCTGGAGCTCTGTTCAGCCTGCACATTCCGCATTGGTGGGCTGAGTCTTTGAAAGGTGTTTCTGATGTGCTTTGGAACCTTGGGACCATGGTTTAGCTCTGTGTGCTTAGAAGCCATTTGGTTTTCCTGTAGGGCTCTCCCTGATCCAGTTCATAGGGCAAGGGCCAGTGAGACTGGATCTGGGTCCTACTCGGGACCCTGACTTTATCTGGTTGTGTGGCCATTGTAAATTTATTTCCCTATTAAGGCTGGGCAGAGCCTTTCTTTAAATAGACTAGGTAATCTCCAAGAATCTTCTAACTGCAACATTTTTTTTTTTTTGTCATTTACATGTAAGTTTATGTAATCGCTTCTGAGTGGCCCGCCAGTTTCCATGATCATGCATTCTTCTGTCCACAAGATGGCAGACTTTATGTTGTTTTCCCCAATCCCCAATGATAAAAAGAACTGCAATCCTCTTGCAGTTTTGAAAATTTAAACCTACCAATTGCTGGGGAAAAGTCTGATAGAAGCAGCATGGATTTTACAGCCTGACTAAATGGTGTCTTAAACGCTCCAGATTTTGACAATAAAGATTTCGTTTTCTGAGTAGGAGTACTGCTTGAGACTGTGTTTCTGTAAAAATGCAAAAACTCTCATAGGATTAGACACAACAAGTATTTTCATTTGTTTTTCTTTTCCTTTACATAATCAAGGTCAGAGTTTTTGAAATAGAATTGATAAAAAAAAATTTTTACAATGGAGGCTAATAGGTAAAGTCCTCAAAATACACAATCATCATTAACCTTTTTCCTCAACCCATGTCAAGTGTGTCAATGTTGTTTATTTTAGAGTGTGTGTGTGTGTGTGTGTGTGTGTGTGTGTATGTGTGTGTTTGGAGGGGGCTACTGGGAAATAAGAATTCCTTTGGAGAAGAATTAGCCAACCATTATTTCAGGATCTCATGCACAAAATTGAAAACTAGAAAGAAGATATCAGAAAAGCACTGTCGTTTTCTTTACTTGGAAGGAAAGTAAATGGTCTATGTGCTTAAGGAGACTTGTGGCTTTTCCAACTCACCCTGCTCAGCAGCTCATTCATTTCCGTCACGAGGGTGTTCAGATTACCCTCTGCCACCTGAATGAGCCTCTCCGGTGCCCGCTGGGGTGAGAGCAGGTGCTGAAAAAGATTTAGACCATATACATCTTAGTAAATGGTTTGGCAGTCATCCTAGGGTCGGGTGGAGCACATTTTTCCTGTACACACTGAATACTTAGCATTTCTACCCTCAGTAGAAGAGAAACTACTATAAGTGGGCACTTACTCACCGACTGCCACCCCAGATACTCATGTAAATATTAACTTGCTGCAATCTATTGAGAGGTTACTGTCTTCTAAAATTTTTTTGTTTATCCCCTTTTCCTCCCAATTCACTTCTTATAAGAACTCTGTGAGGTAAAAGTCACTCCATTTTCTCGATGAGAAAACTAGGGACTGCAGAGAGTTTTTATGAAAGGTCATCAGCTGGTAATCGGTTGTGCTTAGAAGGACTTTTAGATTTAAGGCTCCCTTTCCAATCCACATAGCTGTGGCTTACAAGTGAGAAAGAGAATGGCCCCTGCTCCAAGGACTTTTTCTTGGAAGGCTGGTCCTCTGGTCAAGATTGGTAGGAGCTGGCCTTATACACGCAGCTGTGTCAGATTCCTCTACAATTGCAGTCTACTTTTAGACAGGGTCATCTTGTGACAGTGATGAAGAGGATGAAAATTAGTTCACTCTGTAAGCTTGTCAAAGGTAGACAGTTCTACACCCTTGTCTAGATCATAAAAGTACCCGAATGCCCATTCATGCCTAATAGAAGGAGGGATCATCACTCCTTATTAATCACAACTTTAGCCACCCTCCATTCTTCTACATAAGATTCACTAGAATTGGTATTTAGAGCTTCACTCCCACTTTCTAATGGCTGAAGGGACTGCAAGCCCCTGCATCTGGGAACCCATTCCATTCACAGTGGCCAAGTACAAGTCTAAATGTTGTATGTCATTCTTTATGCCTTCTCAGTGAGATATTGCATGATCCCTCATGTTGCTTAGTGTCAATGGTGGTAATAAATAAATAAACCCAGCTTTGGCCATCATGTGTACTGTTTTGGTGGCCTTTGGTAGAACTTGGGAACCGTAAGATGAGAAAGATAGTTCTCAAAGGCTGTAAAATATCAAAATAGGATCCTAAGTTTTCAGATAACAGATGTATTATTGAAAAAGAATTGAGATAAAGAATGAAGAAAGACTAGAATTTAAGAATTATGGAGGTCATTTTCATGAACTCTAAGATATAAGGAAGGGAGCGGGTGACAGAAGTCTTTGGTATTAGTGACATTCAGGGGTAGAACCTCTTCTAGAGGGCCTCCGGGAAACTCACCATCCGTTGATGACATACTATTTTTAAAAATGTTTATGCCCAACTTAAATATTTGCTTTTCTAATTTGTTTTCCAGTCTGCATTCTCTCTCTGTGTTGAAAATAGCTGGTTGGCCTCTTTTTCATACAGTGTTTCATGTTCTTGAATGTGAGACTGTGAGGCAAATAGCTTGTGGCCTAGCCTTTAAGGCTGTCCTTTATATTGCCCTGTCCTCTAGAGTTCCAGCCTTATCTCTCTCAAGCAGGCCTGACTTCTAATGTTGCCAATGCATATCTCTGTCACATGCAGGTGGTTCTCTTAAGCAAGAATAGGTGGTAAGAGCATGGCCGGGGGCCAAGGAGGCCTCACTACTGGCTTACTAGATTCTCTCCTAAGAGTTATTTTGGTCACTTCATGGTTGAAAAAGATGTTCCATCTCAAAGGCCCTAAAGTCATACTGCCATTATTCAAATCCTCCCTCTACACTTAGCCATGCAATTGTGCTTCAAGCAAAACTTGACTCTGCCTCAGTTTTCCTACTAAAAAATATTTACTACAGTACTTTTGTTTTAGTCATTTCAGATTATTCCAACAAAAATCACCATGGACTAAGTGGCTTGAACAAAATGTGCAGTTTTGGAAGCTGAACAGTCTAAAGTTGCTAACTAATTTGGTTGCTGGTGAGGACCTGCACATGGTTATCTTTTCCCTGTGTTCTGAAATGGCTGGCAGAGAGTTCCTCTTCCTGTTCTTATGAGGCTAACATCACATCATGAGGGCTCCATCTTCATTCCTCCGTTTAATAATGGTCACCTCCCAAAGATCTGATTTCAAAATACCATCATGATGGGAACTAGGGTGTATATAGTTCACAAATTGATGGGTTGAAATGCTAGTCTATAAGGTAATGATGTTATCAAGCGTGCTTTTGCGATAAGGGCAGACCCCTTCTGCTTGGGATTGTACCCCCTGAAATATACCCAGAGAGCTCACAGTTCTTGCTACTATATGAGGCCAGAGCAAGGAGTCACATATATACAAGGAATGAGCCCTTACCAGACACTGAGTCTGCCTTAAACTCGGGCTTTCCAGCCAGCAGAAATGTTAAAAATGCATTTCTATTGTTTATAAGGTAGCCAGTTATGGCCTTTTGTTGAATCAGCCAAACATAGAAACTTAGGGGGACATAAGCTATCAAAACTCCATTTTACTTCTTGGGTTTTGTTGTTACAAGAACATAGTATTATAATACACATACAATCTAATTATATAACTTTTCAACAAATGTTAGTTATTTTTACTGCCATCATTAAGGCAATGGTGAGGATTAATAAAGAATATTAAAGGATATATCCTCTAGAAATGTATCTGCTGCCAGCTAGTGAACGAAGTAGAGATGTCTCCCTCCGGTCCTCACCAGCACTTTTCTTCCTTTTAAAACCTTCTCTGCCACTCAGGTCCCAACAAAACTATACTCTCATTACTGGTGGTTTCTCTAGTTACCCTGAATCTTACCAGTTTTTGCAATTTTTCGTGCTTCAAATCTTTAGAAGGCCCATGGTAACTATATATTTTGCTAATGACTTAATTATCTACACACAAGGAACTGAGTGCAACTGGGAGCGTATCACTTATCAATCAGAACTTGAAAACTGAGCGACAACATGTAAGTGACTCCTTCTCAGTCACTGGAAGCCACATTAACTTTCTGTGGTGGTATTGTGTTCCCCAAAATATTGTGTACCCTAATAAACTTATCTGGGGTCAGAGAACAGAAAAGCCACTAGATACTTAGGACAGGCAGTGGTAGCACACGCCTTTAATCCTAGCATTCCAGAGGCAACAATCCATCTGTTCAAGGATACAGCCAAGCATGGTGGACTCACGCCTTTAATCCCAGAAAGCGAGCCTTTAATCCCAGGGAGTGGTGGTAGAAAGCAGAAAGGTATATAAGGCGTGAAGACCAGAAACTAGAAGCATTTGGCTGGTTAAGCTTTCAGGCTTTCGAGCAGCACAGTTCAGCTGAGATCCATTTGGATGAGGACTCAGAAGCTTCCAGTCTGAGGAAATAGGATCAGCTGAGACGTTGGCCAGGTGAGGTTAGCTGTGACTTGTTCTGTCTCTCTGATCTTCCAGTGTTCACCCCAATAACTGGCCTCAGGCTTGATTTTATTAATAAGAACTTTTAAGATTCATGCTACAATTTTCTAAATGTCGCTTCTAGCCTTTTACAGATTGAAAGCGTTAGCAATGTTTTGGAATCGTGTGTCTTGAATTGGTACCTTCAGAATCGCTTTCAAAGTTGCAAAAAACGTTTTCATCTTGTTTGTTCAGTAATAAGAAAGAGCAGTGAAAGCTTTCCTGGCTCACAGCGTAGGCAACTAGGAGATGGATGCCAGCACTTGATCTTAGGACCTACATTTGCATGGGTCAAAGGTCAATTTGAATGTATAAGTCATGTGTGCCTGTCCCTTCAGGACCCCCTGTAGGGGGCTGTCCAGTTCCTCTGCAGGAATGTAGAACTGAGAAACCACCAGTCACTTGTAGAGGAGTGGGAATGTAGTCAATATCATATTCTTCTTGTGAGAAGCAATTCACTTTTAGCCAAAATCACATTACTTCAGATTAATGCTTTTAATTTGAATTTTATTGGTTTTGCAGACTTCTGTAAGGATTAATTTGTTTTGATTTTATAGAGCTATAAGTATAAGGGGTACATACCTGATTTTATGTTTGCACATATTTAAGTCACATAATAAAACCTATTTAGGCCAAACAGAGGGGGATATATGAGTATTTGCCTTTAATAGCACACTGCATATGGCAGTTTTCCAGTTTGAAACATCAGTTTAGAGTTTGTTTTCCTGCATTTGTTTTCCTGGTTTGGGGCAGTGAAAGGAACATGTATGAATGATGGCCAGGACCATTTGGGAAGCCTCTGTCATCTCAGCCCCTGGCCCTGTAGCTGTTGGTAAATCTACCTACCTTGAGTTCCTGAGTTGCATTTTCAAGACCATAGAGAATTTTGTATGGAGCTGGCAGAGGACCAGTGAGGTTGATGTTCATGGCCATCTGCTCCAGACGAGCCAGGTCACCAAGAAGAAGGCCTGTGCATTCATCTCCACAGACTGTGAAAGAGGAATAAGAAAGAATGTTTACTCATGCCGAACACTCCAGCCAGACAGTCAAAGACATCAGCTGTGGAACAGTTGGTCCAAGCGTAGTTCTACGAAAGATGGCAAGATGGATCTCAGACAATTAACACTATCACACTGACAGCAGCTGAAGAAAGGGGGGAACAACCAAAGAGCAAGTTGTATTTGTCACTCAGACCCTGGAAGACAGAGGATGACGTGACTGGAGGGACCAAACAAGAATAGCAGGTTGAGGTTGCTGCGGGTGGAGGGTGAAGCATGTTGAAGAAATAGTAAAAGAAAGGCAAAACACGGAACATAAATCTGTGAGAACACAGCAGGAACACTGCACCAGAATGTTCACTGTATCCAAACATGCCGTACGTCTTCCACGGTACTGCATAGCATCTGTAGCAATTTCTCCCACAAAGGCTTCATGTACCATGAAAGAGGTATAGCAGTATTATCTTGATAGATAGTCAAAAGATTTTGCATGTGTTTGCATGTATGCCCATGTAGGTACAGGTGCAGGTGCACATGTGGAGTACATGTGGAGTGTGTGGAGGTCAGAGGTCAATGTTAGGGATCTTTCTTTATTACTCTAACTGGACAAGGGGTTACCATTTTGGCTAGACTGGCTGGTCAGCACATTTCAGAGATGCTCATGTGTCCACCTCTCCAAAGTGGGTGATTACAGGAGCATGTTGTCACACTCAACATTTTCCTTGGGTGCTGGGGACATGAATGTAGATCTTCATTATTATGTGGCAAGCACTTTACTGACAGAGCCCTCTCCTTACCCCCCAACAGAATTTTTAAGCCCCCCCCAAAAGAATCTTTCTTTCTGTGATAATTTTTCCTTGTCTTCGTGTTCACTGTTTTGGCCAGCATTTCTTCCTTTCCCCAAATCTTTTATCTCCCACAATAAACTTTATCCAGTCTTGTAAATAATACACAGCTTCTAAAGGTAGGGCAAGATCTAATCTGTAAGGAACTGACTTTACTAGTATCATTCATATTATCCTTAATGATCAGAAATGTTAACTATTCAAACTTCATAGTGGTAGAGAGGGTGGTGGTGGAGTTGGTAGAGAGAAATGGACGTTTGCCAGTCCATTGCCAAATTGAACTTAAAGTAGAATCACAGTTTCTAAAGAGAACATATATTCATTATTTGGAAAATGTAAAGTGTATTTGCTTAATTTTGCATTTTTTGAGACAAGGTCTTTCTCATTATAGCCCAGGCTAGCCTTGAATTTGCTATGTAGCCGAGGATGACCTTAAAATTATGACCTTCTGTCTTCTACCTTCCGAGTATTGGGATTACAAGCATGAACTGCTGTGCCCGGTTTATGCAGTACTAGAAGCCAGGGCTCTGTGCATGCTATGCAAGGACTCTCTCAACTAAGCTACATCTCTAGCTCTGCACTTTGCACTTTTTAGTAAGACATGAATCTTTACACCAAGAAGTATAGACTGATATAATTATACTATATACATAAATCCATGTAAACAGATACAAATTCTGTCTTCTAGTCTGCTGATGGATCAAAACCACATCCATGTTAGAAGACATACATACATACCATACATTCATATATACATATATGAGAACACTGAGTTCTGAAGCAGGATTGGCTCATGCCCCAGACTGGCAAGAATTCAATTAGTTCTCTAAACAGCACTCCCCTGAGCACTTAATGGAGAGGAAAACCATTTACGGAAGCTTGTAAACAAAGGGAGGTTGTACAGAGGGTGATTTTTTTTGATAGGACAGCAGTTAGAGGTGAGCTGCCATATCCCTTCACAGGGATTTAACAGCCCCAGCAGGGCTTTTAATAAATCAGCTCCCTGCAGGTGGCAGGTACAAGTGTGGCATGTCATCTGAGTTACTATGCAAGCTCCTGACATTTTACAAGTGAGTGAACAAGAGGCTCTGGAGGCAGGAGCTAAAGTCTAGAGCTAGAACCATGTCTCTTACTGTTCCAACTAGAATGAAATGGAGAATTTCTGCACCATGGAGACACAATGAAAAGGAAGCAAGAACAGTGACTTCTTCACACCCTTGGGCAGTGAGAGCTTCAGTAGACCTGTCAGCATTCAATCATGGTAGAAAACACATCACAAGACACAATTAAGTGCTGGCTGGTCTAAAGATGTGAACGTCATCAGTGCTGCTGTCAAACACAATTGGGGCTCTGAACCACTGGGAGGGCTTTCAGATCTTCAGAGAACTAGGCAACCTTTGGGGTTTCTGATTCTGGAGGTGAAGGGATGCCATGCTTTCTGATTCTCATGCTGAGAATGTACTTCCCTAAGCAGCTCTCAAGAGACACTGATACTGCTGGCTGGGCATGACACTGTGGGTAAGAGGCAGACCAGCAGTCTTGGCAGTGCTTGGGAGCTTTATAGAAATGCAGAGCCCTGAGAATATCCACCCCAGAGCCTACACAATCCACATTTCACAAAGATTCCATGTAAACCCCACACAAAAATCTAGACAGTTAGCTGGAGACCAAGGGTTCTCAACTAGGGATGTACCACAGAATCACAGAAATTCACAATGTGTTCATGCCTGGGCCTTCCCCTTTCCATCTCCTGGAGACTTGGGTTCAATATGTCCATGAAAAACTTCAGCCATCAGTATTTCTAAAGGATTCCAGTTGACTGTTGCAGTCAGCGTTTTGAAAGAGTGTGCCCTATTACAAATGGTGGGCTTGCACAATACCCAAAGGAGGGTGTTACTTAGCTTGTGGTCTCCTCTGTCTGGGACATTTCATCTTCACCCACCTGGTTCCTAAGTGTTCTGCTCAAATGTGTGACTTTTTCAGAAGGGAAGGTTTGATGACTGAAGCTACAGTGAACTAATAAGTCACAAGACATTCTTGTATTCCTCATGTTTTTCCAATTTAACCCTTGTGATTGATTGTACTGGCTAGTATATTTTCTTGTTTACATATTTATAAATGGTTTCTCCTTGACATTAGAACAGACTTTAAACATCTTTGCCACAGTGTCTAGGCCATTGTACACAGTAAAAATCTAATGAATGTTTGTGCATTATTATCTTTGTGAAAGAAGGATAAGAAAATATTTTGGACGAAGAACAGCAGGGGCCAATATTTGAAGAAGGCATATGACATAATTACACACATCATGAACAGGAGAGAAAAACAGGGAGGTAGGAGTTTGGGATCAGAAAATGAAAGGTGTTGGTCACATAGGAAATGTCTAAAGGTGAGAATGGCATGTTTGATAGCCAATGGAGAGCCATATAGATGTATAAGGAATACAAAATAAGATAAGAAAAATAGTTGGAGGAAACATAGTAGCCTGCTGACTAGAGGGAAAGAGATTGTCTGAAATCAAGGGAGATGGCTGTTCTTATTACAGTCCTGGGAATATACCTGGAGCATTTTATATCCTACAACCGATATCCTTGCTTATCTGTGTTTATTGCTTCTGAACTCACAAAAGCTAAGAGACAGAATCAGCTCAGATGTCCATCAACTGACGAATGAACAATGAAAGTGTGGTATAGGTGCACAACAGAACTGTATTCAGTTACAAAGAAAAATGAAATTATGAACTTTGAAGGTAAGTGGGTAGAAGTAGAAAAACATTATAATGAGTGAGATAACCTAGGCATGAAAAAACAAACACTGTATGTTCTCCCAATGAGTACACGCAAGTACTGCTATTTACTGGTGACCCAGAGGAATGTACTGTAATGGAGGAGATGGGGGGGCGCTAAAAAGTGGGGTAAGAATGACTAGGAAAGAACACATTTAGGTTATGGACTAAGATGTTCAGTTCTGGGTGGGTTGAACAGATCTACAACTTCTTTGCTTTTACTACCATTAAGAGGCGAGAGCCTACATTACTTCCTCCCAATTTCTGGATTGACTTTGCAATATACTCTTATCCACAGAATATGACAAGAGACTTTTTTTTTTTTTGGTAGGCTTAGGTCTTGGCCTCAAAGATTCAAAGATTTTACTTTCACATTCTTAGACCTCTGTTGCCCAGAGTATAGTCCCAGGTTAGCCTCATTAAGAGACAGGCAGCATGAGAGAAAGAACGGCTTAAGCCTCATTGTCACCAGCTGGGACCCCGCCATGTAATTAAGATATGAGCAATATTTGCTCAATGTTTGGAGTTATGGTTTGGAATGTAGATTCACACTAGGGACTTTAAAGTCTCAATTAATATGTTAAAAAAACAAGCATTTGTAACAATTCTCAATATTATTGTCTTAAAGGGTTGGGGATCCCGCTCAGTGGCAAAGCACGTCTTGCCTACCCCAGAAATGACCCTGGGTTCTATTCTCAACACATGAACCCCTGCTACATGCACCTATGTACACACACACACACACACACACACACACACACACACACACACACACCTATGAAAAACATGACGTTTTTTTTCTCATTGAGTTCCAGTGAAGTTGAATTTACGGAAGCTATTTTCAGAATATAAGTAGTAATTTGATCTTTCTTCAGTCTCAGAACGTATTTAACATGTTGTCTTTCTATGCTTTTTAGGGTTGTATATTAATCTGGAATCCTTTGATAGTCTTTTCTAATTTGTTTATTTTGGTATAACTTATCTATTCTAAGAATGAATTGGACTAGATTATTTATTATTGAATTGGTAGAAGATCCTTATTGGGTGGTTCCTGAAGTTTCCAAGAAAAGGATGCACAGTTTTGTTTTTCTGTTCATTTCATACAAAACCATCCTGAGAACTAGAATGCAGAAGTATTGATTGATGCAGAAGACTGATATATGGTAAATACCTCAGAACAAATTGCTGAGCTAGGATGCCAAGAGAAACAATGACGACTGAGCGTCTTCTGTTTGCTCTGTGCCCACCCGTCTGCTTTGGTTCCCTTTCAGTTGTTGAAATGAAATGTTATTAATTGCCTCTTCAAGAACTCATCCATGCCATTTTATGTCTTTGGGTCCAAGGATCTACTATTAGATCCTATGTTAACGTTCTCTGCATTTGTGTCTTAGGGAGCAAAACAGATTTCCACAAGTGAAAGGTAAGCTTTATAGTATGCTCTAGGTATTATACTCACATCTGTCTGAATGGCTCAGAAAGACTTATGAATATAACAGCCATGGGGAATTTTTCAAAGCTTCTCTCCAACTCACTCGTTGAGTTTTAAGATACACATGTTGATGGGGGTTGTACCGTTTACATAATGGTTTGTCATTTTATTCTGATGTGAAATATTTCACTTATGCTACAAGCTACTTTTCTTTGACCTTAAAATGTATGAAGTGTATGGTAACAGACACCAGAGATGCCATGCAAATGAAAAACAAATTTAATTCACTTTGATAGGAAGATGTGAGGCACGTAGAGACACATGGGTATTCACATTCTATAAACAATGGCTCTCTGACAAGGCTGCTGTGTAAATTAGTACCTACCTCATAATCAGGACATCCTCCAAACCTCTCTAAACCATTCTCCTAATTCAATAATATGGATAAGCTTATAAAGTGAGAGCTTGCCGAAAATGCCTGAGAGTAAAAGCAAATATTTCAAGACTATGATTAGATTTTACATGACTAAATGTTTCCGAGCCTTGGCCTATAAAAGTGTCAGGATAAATTTGTGTCTAATATTAACAAATGCAGTACTAAATTCTGATTGTTATAGCTGGGCACATGTAAGGGGCAAATCGTGTAGCCGATATTACACATCTTTCTGTTAGCAATTAGTTCAAAATATTGCATTTCTACCAGAATCCCCCATGCATAGTAATTACTGGCTTACTGTCACAAAAAAATTCACAAAGTGCATTTAAAGCAAAGAAGCTGGAGCTGAAATGAGTACACTGGGCATTTGGAAAAGGCCAAACCCTTTAACCAGTTTTCGGTAGAAATACATAAATTGTCTGCTCCAATCAACTAGGGATAGATGAATGTAAATTCACATTTTGAACAAAAGATAAAATATATTATAATGTGTATATTTTAAATTAATTAAGAAGACTGAAAGACACTGATACATCTTTGGTTCTGGATGTTTTTTGTGTTTTGCTTTTTTGTCTATCTTTCCCTTGGTCCCTTGAAAAAGGAACTTTTAAGCAGGGCAGATAGTATACACTTGCAAACCTTGTGTTCTAGGGAAAAGGCATGAGAATGGCAAGTTCAAAGTCAGCCTGGGATACATGGAGAATGCTAAGCCAACTGGAGGTGACACCATGAGATGCTTGCTTTAAGAAATAAGACAACAACAAATGGAAACTTACCAGATTTAGAGCTTATTTAAACAGATTCTGCAATACTTCATTGTTTATGTCAGTATCTGATATAAGAATCTGACTTCAGACTTATTCAAAAGGTTTATTCACCTTCTGTTTCTTTTGTTAGAGAGGGAAGTATTTGGTAAGTGTTAGAATAGCATCAGAAGGCCAATGAAGAGAAAGCTGTTCTTTCCTAGCCACCACCTCTAGGTGGAGACACGGATTGTCTGCTTGCTGAGAGTTAATCCAGTTGGGTGGGCTAATGACCTATTTAAGGGACCACCTTAGGAAGGCAGGTTCACCTTAAACCATGCTAAAGAGGCAGAAAAATTATCCCTGTAAGGAGATAATGTACTTTTTCTTCCCTGAATTCCTGCCACCTTGAACATTCCCTTTGAACCACCATGAGACTCAGCTGTATTATTCTCCTTCAGAAGCTGCTGAAATTTACAGCTTGCCTGCCTTAAAGTTGTCTTCTTCTTCTTCTTCTTCTTCTTCTTCTTCTTCTTCTTCTTCTTCCTCCTCCTCCTCCTCCTCCTCCTCCTCCTCCTCCTCCTCCTCCTCCCCTCCTCCTTTCCCTCCCCCTCCTCCTCTTTCTCCTTCCCCCACCTTCCCCCTCCTCCTCTCCTCTTCCTCTTCCTTCTATAAATCTGCCACCCCCAGGCTTCTGTTTAAGTTTGTTCTTAAATTCTTTTCAATGAGACTAATAATTCCAGCAGTGGTCCGGTCCCTCGTTTCTCTGGTATCTTCAGGTAACAACAAAAAAAATTTCCAGTAATGTAAATTTAGGCAGAGGTTCAGAAATTTGTACATGTAGAAGTTGCGAAATGCAAATGTGTATGCCATTTAAACTAAATCAAATTATGTAAGATGAGAAAAGTAATGCTGGGAGAGAGCTCAGACAGTACAGTGCTTGCCACACAAACACGAGGACCTGAGTTTGATCCCCAGGACACACTTAAGAATCTAGATAAGATGGAACAAACTTTAGTACTATCATTGGTGAGCCAGAGTCAGATGGCTATCTCAGGCTTAAAAGCCAGCCAATCCAGACTACTCAGTGAGTCCTGGACCAGTGAGAGACCCTGTCTCAAAAAACAAGGTAGACAGAACAGAAATGAAACTTGAAATTGTCCTCTGCCTTCCACACACATACACATAAATGCATGCATACTAGCACACATAAAGAATACACAGAGAGACGCACACATGCACACATGCATGCACACACACAGGCATACACACATGCGCTTGGTGCACACACAAAGTAAAATTAAATTGAAAAAATAAAGCAGCAAAGACAAGGCTATTGCAGTTCAAGGGTGATGTAGTTCTGCAAAAGTGAAATAGAACTGTAAACACCTATGAATACCACAAGAATATAGCTTTTTTTTTTTTTTTGGTCTACATAACAGTCACACCATAGTGGGCAAAGTGCTTTGTCATCACTCTCTTATTTGATGCTCACAGTCGTTTAGTGAGGATCAGAACAGTCATGACCAGTGGTTAGGAATGTAGAAAGAATGAATACAGAAACTTAAAGGGAAGAGAAATTGTAGGGAGAGTCTAAGAGTGGTTTTTGGTGATTTAAAGTATCTAGAATTAGAGATAATTCTGAAAAATGTGATTCAGCCTAAGCCAAGGAAATACTTCATCAGAAATTGAAGAGATATTCAAAATGCCTTGCCTTAAAAAATGACCAAAGAGTTCAAAGGAGCAGTCAGGGTCTGCCCTGGCTTGCTTCCTGTTGCTATACTAAATCCCATGATCAAAAGCAACTTGGGGAGGAATGGGCTTATTTTATTTTACATCTTATAATCCACCATGACAGCAAGTCAGGACAGGAACTCAAGGCAGGAACCCGGAGGCAGAAACTGGAGCAGAAGCCATTGGAGAAGGTTGTCTACTGACTCGCTCCTCATAGGCTGCTCAGTTTGTTTCCTTACACACCCCAGGACTACCTGTGCAGGGATGACATCACTCATAGTGGGGCTGGGGGCTGGGCCCTCCCACATAAATCTTTAATAAAAACAATGCCCTAGTTTTTCTCCCATCTGATGGAGACATTTTCTCATTTGAGAATCCTCCTTCTCAGATGACCCAAGCTTGTGTCAAGTTAACAAAAAGCTGACTAGCACAGGCTATCTTTATAAAGATACTTCCAATATGCAGCTTTTCCATTCTAGAGACTATGAAATCATGTCTATAAAAACTATCTCACTTTCACCAATATGTGATTCTTCTCTTCTTTGCTAAAGGGGTCAATAAACCTTTTGGGCCTATCCAGAGTGAAAAACCAAAGTAGAGTTTAGTTTACTCTGAAATGAAAGCCTGATTAAAATAAAAGCAATAATGATCGGTAATCTTCATAAATCGGCTGCTCGGTGCCTTAATGTGCTCATGGCGTGGGGTTGTCAATGTGGCATAAAGAGTGCTAAGACCCATTTGGAATCAGCCTCACAAATACTGTTTCACACAATAGTAGCATGGAACAATGTTAAGTAGGCTGTCGCTGAGAAAAAGAAGCATGTTCTACTAAAAGAGCAGACAAATAGAGGAAGGCACAGAAGCTGCCTCAATAGATTGCCCTGCACTTGGATTTGAACGTGACATCATGACTTAACAGTTCTAGAAAGCCATGGCAAACATACGTTAAGAGTAGGATTTTGCAAAGGAACCTATTTGGGAAGTAAATGACGGTAGAGACAGCATGACATTTAGGGGCGAGGACAACGGGTGATCATATGCAAAGTCACCGATGAATAAATCACTCCAGGGGATCTTTTCAAATCATCCTTTGGAGCAGTAAGTATTGTTTATTTTTGCAATGATAACAGCATTCCCCTATTTTGTTCCCGCTCCTGTGTACAGGAAAGAGTAAGGGCCATTATTAATCATCTTTCATTATAATGAGTTAACAATATTCTAGTGATCACAAGGGACTGTATATCATGGTGGTGAGATGCTTCAAGAACAAGAATATTGGGCCACTAAGAAGACCTGGTGAATAAGGATGATTGCCACCAAGCCTGATGATCTGATTTCGATTCCTGCAACTTACATGGTGTAAGGGAGAATCAACTCCTCAAGTTGTCCTCTGTCCTCCACATGAATTCCATAGCATGTGCAGCACCCTCACCAATAAAGAAATAAATACGAAACAAGATATAAGGAGAAGCACCTTCACTGTGTCTCTGCAGAACTGCAGAATCAAGAACACTTCGTGATTGCTACCGCAGTGCTGATAAGAGAGGCATCATCTTATATGTCATGTTTTAAATAAGCTGTGATATAAATAACAAAACAGATATATCACAGATACCTCTTATGCAGTGACTATAACAGTAAGCACGAATTTGATATTTATAGGACACGAGATGGTATTTTGGGTACACTCTATGGAGTAACATTTTGCCAAAGTTACTAATTTTAATTGCAGTTCCCCAGGAGTGTTCTATATTTTACTCTGTCACTCATGGTCTATTTTAAACATTGTATGACTTATTTTGTTAACTATGAATTTTAAGAAAGTAGGATGTGAACAAATCAAGTTTTGTGTTTCACATACAAAACTTTTTGCATTGAATATATAATGGCTTTCTCATTCATTCTCAAATTTCAGAGTAGGTGGGTAATCTTATTTTATGAAATGACATGTCAGTTATGAATGAGGGTTTAGACAGAGGAATGGATTTGTATAACTCAACTTATTAAACAGAAATCCTGTTTTGAGAATTACAATAAAATATTCAGAACTCACAAATACACCTAACGAATAAAATTGTTCAACTGTCTTAAGTAACTCCTTTTTCTTTGTTTTAAACTGATACATTTTGGGCTGGAATGAAGCTCAGTAGTAGACTGTCTGGCTAGCATGCAAAGGAACCTCTGAGTTTGATGCTTAGAGACAGAGAAAGAGAAAAGATATGAAATTAACCTAAGTGCCAGCCTAATGTATCTTTTCTACTTCAATGATGCACAATCTTTGTAGACAAATTCTGATGAATATGTATGGATATTAATTAAATATATGATCTCTTAAAACTTAGAGACAGGCTCTAAGAGAAAAAGAATGACCTGGAGTTGGTAAGATGGCTCAGCAGGTAAAGGGGCTTGCTCCCAAACCTAATAGCATGAGTTTGATCATCTAGATTCACAAGGGGGAGAGAGAAAGAAATTCCTGAAAGTTGTTCTCTGACCTCTGTACACATGCTGTGGCTTTTATGCATCCACACAAGTACACACAGGCACATACAGGTGCAAACACACACATGCACTAAACACATAAATAAATACATACATAATTATATAGAAATTTTCAAGTTCAAGGAAATATTTTTAAAAACGAATAGCATAAAGTTTATCTAACGTGTTAGTTAAGTTAATGGGTTTTCTGATCACTGTCCAGTCTCATCCTAGTGGGTTTCATATTACTCTACTATACCTTACTTGTCTTCTACACTGTGCTCTGTGTACCTCATCTGAATTCTTTTGATGCTAATCACCAGGAAGCTGATGGAAGGACAAAACCAGCTCTCACTAACATGTGCAGATCCCCTGCAAGAATGAACAGGAATGCATGGAGGGTTGAACATTGTACCTAGAAAATGGGAAGCTCCCAAGCACGGTGAGCTTCTAAAAACTGCTGTTGTGATGGACCTGTTAGTGGCGAAAGGAACGTTTTAGGTGATGCCTGACATCTGAACCAGGAATCTGAAGTTTCCCGGTATTAGTGATGCCTTTTACCGATTCTGTTCAGTGGAGTTAATTGCTATGATGGGCTCTAAATTCAGCTTACCGTGAGACTCTGCAGTCTCCATATTTCCTAATGAAAAGATTATTGTGCACACTTATTGTTATTGTAATGGAAATATAATATATAAAATGATTGCATTCAGTCGGATATTCTCCAATCCACTCTCACTTGATTTCTGTTTGAGACAGGGTCTCATGAAACCCAGGTTGTCTTCAAACTTGTGAAGTAGCCAAGGATGACCTTGAACGGCTGACCCTCTTGTCTCTTGTTTCCATTCCCCAAGTGCTGTGTTACAAGTATTCACCATCACACCAGGCTGAAGTCTTTTTTATATACAGTGAATTCCTAGCTTGGCCTGCTGGCCAATGAGGCCCATAAACAACCAATAGACATTTACAGAAATTTAGGCAGTGACAGGCATCTCATGATTTCTTCTGCATTGTCCAAATTCTATAGCATAAATTATTATTTTTCATTAAACAAATATTGAGTCTGTGTAGACTTTCTACAAATGCACAGCCCTCCTAAAATAACACAATGAAGAAGCCTAGGCCATAATCTTGTATGCAAATGTTCTACGTAACACAGTACCATGTGCAATGACTATACATGATGAAAAAAATTAGAAGTGAATAAAAACCTAAAACTAAAAACAAAACATTTAAATATGTAATATGAGTCAATATCAATTGTGTTTCTTAAAGAATTAATAAACAAAAACAAGATCAATTCTCATATAATCCATACAAATAAACCATCAGTGTGGTATCTAGTTTCTACCAAGCAGAGACATGTTCTTTTCTGCAGTCAACACCACACTCACTGACAACAGCACAGACATTCATTTTTCTTACTCCTTCTCATATTCTGTCTCCCTCACTGGGGTCCTTCCCCTAACTCACACCCCCAGGCCTTATAAAAAGCCCACTGTGATCCCATGCGATGAAGTAGGCCCCACAGATAAGACACACCAGGTCAATCTATTCTTTGGTCCCTTGATCTAATTTAGCTTGGGGATAGAGAAGTCTCTTCAAAGAGAATTGAGAATGAGCCAGAGTTTTGTCCTCACTGAATCCTGTTTTCTTAAGTCATTTTCAAAGTAGGGGTGCGAATCAGGAGCTGTGAGCTGGGGGAGGGGAGCAGTGTAAGAAAACCACAGTATGTTTGCTCTAAATCGTAGGAACTTTAAAAGATAGGAAAGGAAGAAGTCTAGAGTTGTTCTGCATGATAGTTCTTAGGGCCAACCTAAAGAAGGGTGGAAGGTAGGCCCAGAAGCTACAGGGAACCACTAAGCCTGGAGGAAGGCTGTAGAAAAAACGTCTACCTACACAACAACACAGATGTAAATAGTGTAGAATAGGGATCTAGACAGAAAACAATTCCACAATTTAACAGCTTTTATGGGATAAAAATCACTAGAATATTCCAGAAGAAATGAAAATCTCCAGGATACAGTAATGGATGTGAATACCATGTTCAACAAGTGCAAATGTGTTGCCTGTGGGACCAGAATAATAATGCAAATGGACAGACATGGACAGGTCATGTGACTCTGTCGGTATAGGGTCAAGACTGTCATCAATGAATAGCAGATGGAACATGTGAAAGTTAGAGATACATGGCAGTGAGGAGTTAAGTTTTCTTATGATACATGGATTTAATATATAAGGAAAGAATTAATCACCAGAAAAAGAACACGAAGCTAACATGACTGGAAAAATCACAATTCTTTTTAAAATAAATGTCTAGAAAGCAATCCTTTTAATTTCGTATTTTACTGACTTTAATGTGCTACTATTTAATTTTTGCATGCCACATTAAACATTTTTTTTTAAACTGATGTCTGAATAATTAATAAAATTGATTATTTATAGTTCAAGGATTGTTGAGATGTGTCTATATATTACTTAGCTATTACTTATATCCATGTAAATGAGGTAATTTGAAGGTAATCCTGTGGGATATTTGGCAATGCACTAAAAAACATTTATTTATTTATTATTTGTTTGTTTATTTGTATGTGTGTGGGCGTGTGTGCTGTAGTGCAGGTGGGCAGGTCAGAGGGCAACTTGTGGAAGCCATATCTCTTCTTCTATGTGAGTTTCAGAGACTGATGAGATTGTGAGGCTTGTAGGGAAGAGCCTTTGCTTGCAGAGCTCTCTTGCTGGCCTGGGGTCTACTTTAAAAATTGTCTTTAAAGTAAACACATTTAGAATGGATATATGTATGTGTATGTATGTATGTGTGTGTATATAATAACAGTACTATCACACATATTACATTGGCATATCACATTTATAGTCTTTCCTCACACCAACCCTCACACTTATGTTTACTTGTTTTTCCCCATCATGGTGCAAAGATTAAATGCAGATCTTTGTGGAGGCAAGGTAAGCGCTCAAACACTGAGTCTCATCCATAGCCCCTTTTATTTACTTCAAACACTACGTATTTTCATTAAAGAGAGTTGGAATACAAAGAAAACCCTGTTTTGGATTTTAAAAATGATTTGTATCTCTGCACAGTTGTGTGTGTTTCTGCATGTGTATGTGCACACGAGTGCAGGTACCCGTGGAGGTCAGAAGAGCACTTTGAATCCCCTTGAGCTGGAGTTACAGGCAGTTCTGAACCTCCTGACATGGGTCTCAGCATGGGACATAATGACAGCAAGTATTCTTAACCTCTGAGCTATCTCCTCAGTCCCCTGCCCAGTTGGTTGTTTTGTTTTGTTTTGTTTGCTTTTTTATTTTCCCAAATTCTCCAGTCTTACTGGTTTGACCTAGTTTTAAACCCAGCTTTAGCTTTTGAGGTAGCTTTTTAGAAAACCAGAGCACAAGCGAAAGTTCTTCTTTAAAATGCAACTCAGAATTAGATGCTCATAAGACATGAAAACGGGGAAGACTGTCATGCATAAACACATGGAAATATGTAACTCTTGCAATAAAATGTGATGAAACAAATTTCTTTAAGAAAAAGCATAGCATGCGTCAATACTCTCCTTTTAACTTTATAAAT
>CABHPR010145148.1:39280-51469 GCA_902168415.1 Peromyscus melanophrys
AATGATTTCCTCGTGTAGAGATTGAAGTATACAAATCACCTAACAGAAAGTAAGATCGTCTTAGCAAGAAGGTAAATAAAAACACCAAGGGGTTCGCAACAATAGATATAAACCAAGGCAGAAGGATCAGACAGCATGAAAATAAGATACTTCACCACCACTTTCCCCTTGTGGTGGTGTTTCCATGGTACCCAGCTCAAACCATCTGGACAGAAAGGGGTCTGTGCTCCTAGCTGATACTGACTTTTTAAAAAGAGCTTAATAGTAAGTTACCTAGATTTCATTGTGCTATGTTTTAATTGCTTCATTGGTAATTATTTCCCAGTATTGAATCTAACATATAAAATGAAAGGAAACAGCCACAAATGTGATTTGGTATGCACTCAGACAATCCCTCATAGCTGAATCACAGCCGAAGTGTAAGCTCACACTAGACCCATGCATTCATGAAACCATGTGTCTGCACATAGATCACTTGTCTTAGATACAATTGCAATGTCAATATTGATACTTACATTTTTATTAATAAGCATTATTTACTTAAAGAGGTTTTTAAAAGAAAAATGAGTCATAGAATATACGCATACTGAATTTGTTTTTTATCTTATTTTAAAAAATCCGTGGCTTGAGATTTTTTTGTCTACTTTGAAAAATTGGCAGATCATAAACAGTCTATGTGCCAGGCAGATGGGATTGCTAATGGGAAAATATGGTTATATGTATCAATCTTACTTGTTGTTGGGAGAAATCAGAGGACAAGCACATGGTTGACAGTCATTTGGCAATCCCCTGACAATTCCATAGTAGCCAAGGGCACATCGCTCACAGAAATCACCAGCAGTGTGATGCTGACAGTTCTGTAAAAGAAAATGGAGGAAGAGTTGCTTTTAATGTACAAGGAGTTACAATGTACTATATCATGCAGTTCCCCAGCAATGTGTACATGTGGGGCAGGGTGGGGAGAACGTTTACAATTATCAGTTCTTGATTCAAGTATTTCCAAAGATACTTTTCATTTATGAAGCTGATGCCACATGTGGTAGCTAGATTATTAGTAAGAGTTTCTGTTCTACATAAATCGATTTCTGTGTACACTTTTACTTTACTCAAAATTAGCAAATAGCAATCCAAGAATCTCTCAAATTTTAGCTCTATGAGGAGCTGGGGAAAGTGCTTTTTAAAAGACCAAGGCCCTGGTGCATGTCTGTTGTGGGGGATCCATAGTCAAACCAAGGTGGAAAGCATAGATGTATTAAGAGAGGATACACACAAAAATGGTCAGCCTTGTTACTAGATCATGAATGTCATTAATTTATTTCCTGCAAAATGTTGGTGGTTCTTTATCCCTATAGAAGATTCAATTCAACACTGCAACCATTGGCCAATAGTTCCTTTTCATGCTTGAATAATGAAAGGTATTCCACTGATGTGTTTGAAGGCATTTTCATAAAGAAACAAGAAGAGTTGTAGAGTAAGATACAGAGTTGTAGAGTAACTCTGTTGTAGAGTAAGTTTTGGGATTAAAAATTCTCATAAAGTAGATTTCATTTCACAAAGAGCAATCAGTATGGATATAGGAGGAGGCATCCATAAGACACTCAAATGAGGAAAGAAAAGTATCAAATAATATCCTACCTTGATGGATACATATCCACTTTAGGAATTAAAAAAAAAAGGCTGACAATTAGAAAACATAGCAACAAAAATGCAACCATGAGTATTGTTTAGTTAAAAGATATGGTATTTATTGGGTCTTGAGAATTGAGAGGGGAAAATTTTAGAGCTGGATTTCTAAGAGCTTAGTTTTGTAAGACAGGCTTTGGAATAATCAGAGCAATGGCTTATTCCTTAGTATGCTAACAAGTAATGCTGAGAAGCATAATTCAGTAGTAAGGTATATGAAGATACACACTTCCCTCTCCAGCCTCACCTCCAGTATGTGCTGCCTATGTACACTGAGCTAGCCACGGGAGAGCACCTGGAAGCCCCTATTTATGGCTCCTTTCCCTGATCTCTAGGACTTTCATTTGTAAATCCTTTGTTCAGTTAATATCATTTCATCTTCTTATCTGGATAGATCATGTCAGCTCTTATGTCAAATGTCTTTTTCTCTCCTCAGCATTCCTTGGTGTCCTAAATATGGCTTAATAGCTTCTTCTAGCTTAACACAGCAAATGAAACATCACCAGCATGCAACAACTATTCTAAATGACTGAATGAAAGAGCTCATGCTCAAGGTAACGTGGATAAGATGGGTCAAGATTGTTAATATGAAGGACAGGTACCACATCTAATAAATACAGAAAAAAATGGTCAGCAGGACAAAATGGTTTGCTGCATTATGATGCTGATTCAGGTGCCATCATTCTCCTTTACTTGACCATCTAGAATAATCTGCATATTTTAGCAGGCAAAGCCTTTTTGTACTTCATGGCAACACTCTGAGAGAGAATGATTCCAAAATAAAATTATTACATGTGTATTTTGGTCCTCAAATCATCTAACAAGCCATTGAAGGAATGTGTTTCCTGGGGAAGGGATTAAGATCACATTCTATAATTACAAAAATAAAAATGCCCCAAAGACAATTTCTTCGATTACAGTCTTCAGCATTTTGGCTTTTGCAACAAAATAAT
The DNA here is from genome assembly GCA_902168415.1 of Peromyscus melanophrys. Taxonomy (NCBI): domain Eukaryota; kingdom Metazoa; phylum Chordata; class Mammalia; order Rodentia; family Cricetidae; genus Peromyscus; species Peromyscus melanophrys. The sequence continues at coordinate 41,917 of CABHPR010145148.1, forward strand.
TGTGTTTTTATGTAATCTAGATACACCAGTAACAACTGAACTCAGTTGCTTAAATATAATGATCATTACTAAAAATAAAGAGGCCCAAAATGTGGTTTTATTTTTCCTCACTCTGTAATTTTACATTGTTTACAAAGAAAACAAGCGTATTTTAACCTTCTCTGATTTGTCAATCTTTTATAGATACACTGGTATGCTATACTTGGTTAAGTGAATAAAATATCCTGGCTAGTTCTGTAAGCAAAGCATATAGATCATATCACTATTTTAGAAACTTGGACACATAGCTCTTTCATATGACTAGTCAATGTTTTAAAACATTGTGCATAATATTTTCTCTTACATAGACATTTTCCCATAGGGAACTGTATATACTAGGAATAGCTAATAAGTTTAAATACATTCAGAGAGGTCACACATTAGTGTTTCTTCCATAGTATATTAGAATATATGAAATCTACATACTTGCTTTACATACTGGATTATGGGTGCTCCATGTGTCTTCTATAACAGCCAATGAATATAACCAATCTTGTAGTGTTTCAGACTTAAGGTGAGAAGTAACTGAACATAATCTTACACTAAAAGAATACTTTCTAAGCTTTCCTTCAGGTATCACAAAATGCACAGACTTCATAAAACAGGTCTCTCCACCTTACATGACTGTCAGCAATAGAATTTTTCTTATGCCATCTGAACATTTGCTTCATTCTTGTCTCATGGCAGCAATCTGAGCTTTGCCTTCTGAAGCTGGGATGATTAACTCTAATTCCCTTTTCCCAGGGAAGATGCTCGAATATCTAAGAACACCATTACTTCCTAAATCTTTTGTTAGAAGCTAAGCCTTTAACAATCCTAGATACTGAGTTTCTTTCAAAACATGGGGGATTATAAGTGTGTTGCTGAGATTTGCAAACACATTAGGTGTCTTTCTGGCCTTGATTTCTGGAGCATGTAAAAACAGCAATGCCCTGTATGGGCACCTAGGAAATCTACAATTCAATCAGCACATCTACATCACATGAATTAATACCATATGCTGCTATTATCCTCATCTTTATAGCCTAGCACCTACCACAAGGCAGGCACATTGGAAATACTTAGTAACAAAAGACACAAGAGCAAATGGACAGGTGAACTGAATTAATTTTTTCTGTCAATTTCATATTGTCAATTGTGGGTCATAAGGTCACCTGCTAGCATATTTTCTATCATCTAAAACATTAGAAATCATTTCAGTTTTATGTAATATAATATTTGAAAGATCTTATCCATATTACTGGTAAACACTTTGAACCTGTGCTACAGAGGCCACATCATACCATCAGTGATGTCTCTGGAGCTCACTGTGGTCCATCATTTGCAGCCACTTATACACACCATTACTCTATTGGCTGTGAACATGGAGCTTTTAGTTTTAGTTTGTTTGTGGGAATATCATGACGTGGATGTTTATTTAAGCATCCCGACATTTGAATAATAGTTACCATCCTCACTGTTTTTGAATTAAGCAAATTATTCTCTCATATCAGTTCCTCAATTATAAGAAAAGAAATGATACTGCCTATCTCATTAATGTATTATAAGAATAAATACAATGCATATGCACAGTGGCCTGTATTATTACCAGCATATTATTGAACTTGTATAAAAAATTATCTGAGGAGGTACTACTATTATTGTTATTGTTTGATAAATGTGGAACCTCGGGCATCACCAAAGTTGAAGAAACTGGCTGTACTCATCCAGTCAGTAAGAGGTGAAGCCAGGATTTGAGTCAAGACAGTGGTGCTGAAGATTTCCACACTAGCGAAGCTAGGGACATGTATAAGAGACAGAACATTAAGCTGGAGCCCAGCAGAGGAGACATCAGTATGCTTCTCCTTTCTCACTTGAACCATGAGGTTATCATACTTGTTTCCTGTTTGCCTCATAGGCCCATTTCTAAGATAAATAAAGTTGTCTAAATTCAAAAGTTGCCAGTTCCCCTAAGGACAATATAAAAATTCCAGGCATAACAATTTGTATAGCTGTGTGTGCTTGATGGAAGTATTTATTTGTTTCTTACTTCATCTAGGGATTTCTTAGAAAATAGACTTTCACTGAGGACTCTTAAGGCAGAAAACTATCTGTAATACTCAACTGAACAAAGAAAAACAGCATGAAGACAGCAACCCTTGTCCTAATAAAAGGGAAATTAAATTCTCATTTATGGGTGCTTCTGAATCAGTTATATGAATTAAATGTAATCCTTGAAAACCACATAAGAACAGTACATTTAACTTGTGAGTTGTGTCCTTCCCCCAAATTATCTGTTGAAATTTACAGACAAGCAGAAAGTAAGACTATGACACCAAAAGCAAACACTAATTACTTCAAGAATTCAAGGATAGTTAATGTTAGTTATTAATTTACTCACGGTACTTACTCATCATTTAGTTGGTGAAACTATACATGATCACTTCTTGAATTTGTCTTTACTCTCATCCCACCCTCTACAATTAAGTATATGCGATATTTTAATATCTTTGCCTGATTGAAAGAAATAATCTCCAAGAATACAGGAATAGAAAGATGTTCCTTAATATGACAAGGAATGATTTTCTTAAATGAACCTCTACCACCAAGCTTTATGATAGAAGAATGAGTCACTAATATTGAAATCAGGAGTTAGGCAAGCTGTTGCTTATATGTCTGCTTAAAACTTTGTGTAATTCCTAATCTATAAAATTTATAAAATAATTATTACAGATATAGTTTATGACAAGAAGCAACACAAATATAAGTATTTGAAAACAAAAATTTGTAATGATAAAATAAATATGAATAATTGAAAATTTATAGGTTGCAAATAAAAATGGTTGGATTTCAAACATGTTATGAAGCATGTTAAGAAAATTTTTACATTAAAGACTAGTAAATGAACTTCTAACACAAAACTACAATATTTACCACTGAAATTAAACTATGATATATTCAATTTTAATATATAAAATATATAACCTTTATTTTATAATAGGTTACTCAAAGATATAAAATGTTTGAAGAGAGAAGACAGTAACCTTCCCAGGTAGAGGAAATGTAACTGAACTGTATAAATATAGCAAATCCTTTTAAAGAAGTTTGATGCAATTTCAATCAAAATTGCAGTAACACATTTTGGAAAATGGATGAAAAGAGTGAAGAAAAATGATAGCAGAACAAATATATGGACATCTAGTTAAGAAAATTAGAGGGACACATTCTAAAATGAAGGGAAGCAAAGCATTATGGTAAAAACAAAGAGACAAGCAGAACAAAGACCTAAGCAGATTTTATTATGGAAAAATAATTGTGCAAATATTTAGAAACCATGAGTCATGAGGAAGAGACAATATTAATCAATAAAATGTGTCTTTACTATAATATCTTTGAAGAAAAAAAATTACTTTCCCACACCACAAAAATTTTTAGAATGATTAGGGATTTAAAGTTAAATGGTAAGAATCATGTAAATACTGTGAGATCACAGCATACATAGGTACTGAGACTCATGCCTGTATATGATCACCATGGGAACAAGTGTAATTAGGGAGGCAAATAGCATCAAATCCCAGTAATACCATGTATTGATACCAGGATAATGAGGAGAAAAGTAAAGAGGGCTGAGGGGAGGAGCCAGAGGGTTTGGAAATCCTCAGTGTCGTGGCTGGGGAATGCACCAAACTCAGACTTCCAAAAAGAATGGGGAGATTCATGGTGGCCAACTCTGATGACAGATCAAGAAGGGTGAATCCTGAGGCTAAGTGAGTCAATGGCTCTACCACAGCCCCCAAAATAAAAGCCTGATTTTAGTAACTGGCATCCTAATAGAATGAGAAAAAACTGTGAACAGGACATAGAAAATTCTTTGATGATGGAAGGAATGGTTGCTAGAGGGAAGCAGAGCCCAAAAGGATGTTTTGTTCCATTTTAAACAATGATGTAGATGTAGATGTAGGTTAACATGGTGGTGTTCTTGAATGGGAGAAAGAGGTGAGATCAGGAATGCACAGAGAGGACTTGATGTCTCCTTCCCCATGTGCCACATGTGTGCTACGCAAGTGCTCTACCATGAGTTACATCTCTACCCTAAGAGTTGGTCTTTTCCAGAAAGATCAATTCTTCCAATGTAAGGAAAAGTGTGAGAGTAAGAAGTAACATAGACAGAAAGGGATTAAGGGATCATTGAGCTCAGGTAAGCTATGGTTCTCTTTTTTCTGATTGCCGCTGGTTTCATAAGAAGCAACACCAGGGACTGGGGAGATGTCCCAGTCAGAAAAAAGCTCAGCACATAAGCATGAGGATCTGAGTTGATCCCCAGGACAAATATAAGAGGCCAGGCATGGTGTTCTGTGCTTGTAATCCCAGCACTGTGGAGGCAGGATTCTCTGGCCTGCCAACTTAGCTTACTTGGCAAGTCCCATGGCCATGAGAGACCTTGTTTGGGAAAATAAAGAGAAAGAGAAAGAAAACCAAGGTAGACGGAGGCTGAAGAATGACATGAAAGGACATGAAGTCACCTGTTTTTAAACATGAGAGAAGGTGGAAGACTCAATGATGAGATTAAAATGTTGAAATATTAAGGACTGAACAGGAGAGAAACAGATAGTAACCAAAGAAGCAGACGTTCAAAATGGAGACTGCGAAGGCAGAAGAAACTGGGTGGGGGGAGCAGAATGGAGGACTGATTTAATGGACATTAAAATCAAGAAGAATTACATTAGTAGTTTTGATGGAGGATGGAAATGACACAAGAAAAAAAACCATTAGGTAGCGATGGGGCTAACGAGAGGGCTGATGGTTGGCTTAACAAGTAGAGACAGTGCAAAGACAGACTTGGGAATAACTCAAAGCTGAGTGGTGGGTGCCACAGAGGAGAAAGGGATCAGGGTGTGAGATCGGCAGTGAGGGAAAGGGACACCCACCCTGTCTTCAGGGTTAGAGGCATGGAGAACATGAGAGAAAAAAAAATGACTACTTAGGAAGGCCGCAAGACTGGCAGCCTGTAAGGGGACAGCCAGGTTTCTGTGAGCAATGTGAAGAGAAAATTAGGAGAATAGGGGAATTCTACATAGGATTTTTTTTTTAAATGTGTAACCATGAATTCTACATGGCTCAGTGGAAAGATTTCATAGGACTAGAAGGAAAAGATGGGACAAATAGATGTTTAGCGCTTTGAAGCTATTCAACTTTAGGGATTCCGCAGTGACAGAGGAACCTGAAATAATAAGGACAAAAGACAGAGGAGTCCTGATGGTCCAAAAGCAAATAGTGGCTCTGGGTTCTGGGCATCATCAGGAAAATGCAACACTGAGAATAGCCTCAACTATATGAGAAATAGGTAAGTTATAGGATATACAATCAATGTATTTAAAGATGTTCATGATAGGCACATGCAAAAGGCAGAATATAAAACACTAATAGTACTGCATATTTTGTTTTTAAACATGGACAAAATTAGTGGTAAATACTTAAAATATTAACATTTTGTCTTGGGTTACATTTGAGGAGACATACTTTTTGTAATGTTTCCTTTCTTTTTGACCTCCCCTCCTTCCTTCCCTCCCTCCTTTTTCATCCCTTCCTCCTCTCCCTCTCCTCTTTCACCTCTCCTCCCCTCCCCTTTCCTCCCATCTCAGTCTGTCCATTCCTTTCTCTTTTATGTGCAACCCTGGAAATCGAAGTCAAGACCTCAAATGTGCCACAAGCTCTCTACCATCCTAGTTTTGTAGACATTTTGGTAAAATTTCCATATTCCATAAAAAACTACTCTTGCTTATAATTAGAAACTAACACATCACATACTTTTTGACCAGTGCATTCTCCTGTGCTCTAAGCTGCTATTATTCTCTCTTTTTTTTTCTTTTTGAGAGGAACTGAGTTTTCCCCATCATTATTTTTCATTACATCTTGAAATGACAAACACGGTAACCATACTTTTCCCTGGCATGTTCTATTTCAAGCACACAGTCATACTCCCTGCAGATGATCCGGTCTCTGCATGGAGGGCCTGCAAATTTGGAAGGAGAAGTGAGTGCCCAGCTCTTGTCCATGAAGTTGCAGGTGCCCACCTGGCATACTGAGGTCTCAGGATCACACTGGCTGCTGTGTCCATTACACTGACAGGGAACACAGGTTCCTAGGGTTGGTCCAGGACTCCGGCCACCTGGCTCAGAACGCAACCGGTAAAATCCTGGTGCACAAGTCTAGAATAAAAGGAAAGCAATTAGAATGGCCACAATGGCACTCTTGCTTCATCAGTACTGAAGGTCTCCAGTGGTTTTAAAGATGACCTTGGTCCGTTCCTCTCTGTGTATGTATGTGAATTTGGGGAACACCACTTATATATTTCTGCTAGGTCCTTCTGTTCTTAGATGCAGGCAGCCCCCCTGTAATCAGATTTTAGCAGAGGTAAAGCTTTCATTTGCATCTACTGCCTTTAGCCTGAGAAGGCCTGGAAGTGTCTGTTCCTTGAGGGGTTTATTTTTAACTAACATTGTCATATGGACTAACAAGGCAACTCCACTGTCCTCAACAGCCAAAAATAGACTTCTCTGTGCTTGGTGGGTAGTTAGCAAATGTCCAAAGATACTCAGCCACGTAAAATAAAAAATTTCATAGGTGCATTATTTATATCAATATGATGTAAAGATTATAAAAAGAAAAAAATTCAAAATAACAAAATCTCTGTGTCTTGAGATCATTAGGCCATTCATAAAATTTATTTTCTTCTGATCTGTACTTTTTCATTTTGCAATAAAAACCCAAAACCAACAGAAAAATGCTGGTGATGCTGATGTATGCAAAATCAAGAGTTTCATCTTCATGAAAGTTTTGTTATATAAATATATCAAAACCATCACTGGATTTCTGAAAAAAAGGGCCTTGGCATGAGATGAGAGTGCCTTGTGTTCCAGGCTCAATGGTCTCGCTCATCAGGCAGCATTTGATTTTTGATTAAGGCGTAGGCAGTAGTTCTCAGATGCCTCTGAGGATTGTAGAGAGCCTGTTTTACCACCTTGTTTAAGTAGGATTTCCTTTCTTCCCTTAAAAACCTCGCTCTTGCTGATGAGAGAATGACAGCTCGCTAAGTAGGGCAAACATGTTTTACCAAGAACTTCCTAATGCTTGTACATGCTTTTGATCTGGCCTAAGCAGCCCAGGATGAAATATACAGAAGTCCCACAGAAAGAGAAGAAAATCAATACTCAGTACTCTCCTGGTGTTTATTTTGATTTGTTGAATGTGTACCTCAATTAAGCACTTAATTAAGAATCTCTTGGCTTTTATTAGCCTATAAGAAATTCTAATGAGGTTTAACACCTTTCCAACTTTGAGCAAACTAAAGGAAAACTGAGCCTAGTAGTCAACAAATAAACAAACGAAAAAACTAAAAAACAAACTTTGCCTCTTTTTGATCTCATGGTGCATACAAATATATATATTACCCAAATGTAATTGTGTTATTGACAATTGAGGTTAATTTTCATAATTTTTAGAGAAAAAGTCTAGACATTTCAGCTGAAGAATTCACTTAAGCATAACTCAAGGAACAACTCCAGGTGTGTTTAAAATAGGGAGATGATGCACAGGGACTGTGGTGGCACACAGGTGCTGGGAGGTGGCACACAGGGACTATGGAGATGTCACACAGGGGCATGGGAAGAGGGCACATGGCTGGGAGGTGGTGTACAGGGGGCTGGGATGGTGACCCAGGGCCTGGAGAGGTGTCTTAGTGGGGAAAAGTACTAATTGCTTAAGTATGAAGGCAGAAGCTTGGATTGGTTGAACTCATGTAAACATGGTGGGTGTGGCAGCCACTTGTAAACCCAGACAATGCTGTGAGCTTTGAGCCAGTGAGAAACCCTGCTTCAGTTTGTAAGATGGAGTGTGATCAAGCAAGAATCATCAACCTCTACAGTCAAATGCACTCACACATATGAGAACATGCACAAAGAAATATACACATGCTACACACACACACACACACACACACACACACACACACACACACACCTCCTTCCTACCCCAAAATGGTGCACAGTGTAGACCAACGGTGCAAATTGTTACTATATTGACTTGAATAAACTTGCATTTTATTTACATGGATCTCACACTTAAATATCTTTCTAAATATTCTTCTTTTGTTGGTTTATTTGCTCAGGGTCCGTCTGGGTGATTGTATACTATGTATAGCATGAAAACTATGAATATTGGGAGGAATTTCTAAGATCTATTTTATATCCCCCCAAAACAAACAAACAAACAAACAAACAAACAAACAAACAAGACTTAGAAGAACAAAGTCAATAAAATGACACTTCATTGAGGAAAGTAAGTTCAGTGTCTCAGGCTGAAATGTACTTATAATCCTGGGGTGGTTTGTAGTCCATCAGATGTTGTTTCTTATTGCTATGGGTTTTTCTTCAGTTGGCAATAAGTTGCCAACAGTGTCCACAGCCCAAGTTCCACACTGAGTTCTGTGAAGGAAGTTTTAGGTCTTTCCTTTTGATTTTTACCTTTCTGGGGAATTTTAAAACATTCTGATGCTTGGTTCCTCCCCTGGAGATTACAATTGAGTTGGTAAAAAGAAGGGCAGAGAGTTGTCTTAAAACTGCTGGGAAGACGTAAGTAGTGGTCATGGCTGAAGGTCTCAAGCACACTCAACACTCTCTGTTTTCAAAGTGTGTTTGAAAAGGCTATGTGGGTTCCTTGGGACTGTGCCCTAATAAATATGGGAGCTGTGGTTTCAAAGTTAGTCTCTGTGAAGACTGGGGGCATTATTATCTTTGTGACATGGCTTCCTCATCCCACAAATCAGCAGGTGTATTTACTGAGTTGAAATCTAAGGTTTCTTCTTAACAGTTTAATATTGTGTTCTGGTGGGCTGTATTTCTCAACAAAGAAAAAGAGGCTGTTTTTCAATGTAAGAATTGGAGCACTAAAGAGTGCTTAAAACAACATGTCTTATTTATTTCTTTTCAATCTCCTCTGTTCCTGGATCCCTTTGTATTTATTCTTTCTATTAAAAAAAGGAAGCAAAAAAAAAACCAAAATAAAAACAAAGCAAAACAAAACAAAACAAAAAACTGAAGATGTTTTTAAAATATTAAGTGTTTCTGCCTTCACTGAAAAAAAGGGCAAAATTCAACAGCATAAAAAAGCTTCAATTAGGACAGAAAAAGAGCTAATTTTAAATTTCCTTTTTAAAAAAAATTTTGGAACCTGATGAAGAAGCTAAGAAAAGCAAATAATCTTCAAACTTCATCTTGTTAGATCTTTTCCCCCCTGTAGTTCAAACTTCCAAAAATTCTCTTCCCATGTCCTGAAATTAGACAAAGCTCAATTTTCTTCTGTTCTCTTCTCATCTTTCCTTTCATAATATGACATCTCTCCAAAACATTAGAATCAAATTTGTCCAAAAATATGGGGCAGTAGAGAGAGCCAGGAGAGTTAAAGAAGAGCAGTGAGTCAATATGTTTCAGAGTGCTCAACACAGTCCTCTCTCCTCTGAGACAATGGCAGCAGTCAA
>CABHPR010145149.1:0-20278 GCA_902168415.1 Peromyscus melanophrys
TTTATCAAGGTCCCACACTAATTCCATGGGGAAGAAAATATTTTTAAAAAAAATTGAAATTTCTGCAGAGGGGAAATTAACATTCAAATTTATCTCAAGTTTATATACAAAAAGATTGAGATTATACACTTAAATGTAAGAGCTAGTACCATAAACTTTCTTAATTGAAACAAAGCACAGCTTTGTGATCATGAGCAGTGTTCTACTTAGTTTCAGCTGTCAGCTTGACACAGCCTAGAGTAATCTGAGGGAGTCTCCATGGAGGGATTTACCAGGTCAGATTAGCCTGTGGCCATCTCTGTGAGGAGTTCTCTTGCTTAATGATTGATGTGGGAGGGCCCAACCCACTGAGGGTGGCACCATCCCTAGGCAGGAGGATCTCTGCTCTATAAGAAAGCTAGCTGAGCATGAGTCAGTGAGCAGGACAAAGCAGCCCCGTGCACCTCCATGATTTCTGCCTTTGAGCTCCTGCCCTGACTTCTTTGGCGGTGGATTGCCACCTGGAAGTTTAAGCCAAATGAATGCTTGCATCCCCAAGCTCTCCAGTCAGAGTTTTCATCACAGCGGCGGGAAGCAAATCAGAACAGGTGGGTAAGAGACTCTTAATCAAAATGCAAAAGCAATTAACTCTAATTTCCAATTTAAAAAACTTGGTAAATTGGGAACCCACTAAATTAAAACTTTCTACTAACCAAAAAGAAATGAAAGGGCAAGGTAGACTGGAAAAACACTCTTTATTTGTCTGGCAGAAGCTTCAAACCCACCACACTGAAAGGAGAAAGAATACTGACTGTTCCTATAAGTCAATCATGGAAGAAAAACCCAAAGGGGGGAAAAAATCAATCATGTATCTAAAAAAAAAAATCACTCCAAAAGAGACTAGCCAAAAGAGACTAAGGTGCTCGATATTAGACATCAGGGAAATGTAAATTAAAAGGAAAACAAGGTACAGCCCATGCTTCCAGAAGGGCTTCTATCTGAAACACTAGCAATACTCAATGTCAGTGGGGGTGGGGCAACTAGGACTCCGAGACGTCAAAGTAAAGGGTAACTATCACAATGACTGTTAACGTGTTTGTCATTTCTATGAAGGTAAATGTAAGCCCACTCCGAGACTTCAAGGTAAAGGGTAACTATCACAATGACTGTTAATGTGTTTGTCATTTCTATGGAGGTAAATGTAAGCCCACCCTAAGAACCAGAGATCTTTTACTTCGATATTTTACAAAGAGAAATGAAAACATGTCCACAAAAGACTTTCACTATAATGTGTATAATGACCTTTCATATAACATAAAAAATTATGAGTAGTGCCAATGTCCACCAACGGGAAAATGAAAAATATTTACTTTGCAGTAAAATAGATCGAATATTAATACCTGCAACAACAATGATTGGTTTTAAATCTAGAAGATAGCAGCAGTCTAACTCCATTGATATGGAGTTCTCAACCAGGTAAAACCAATCTATGGAAGTCATAAACAGAAAAGGACTATGGTAGGGGGAGGGATTGACAGAAAGCCACAAGAGAAAAATAGGGGAGAGTTGATAAAAGTATTTTAGACTTTAGGTTGCTCAGATAATTACAGGTTTTTATACTTCTACATAAATTGTTGATGTGTTCCTTGAAATATAAACAGGAAGAGATGATAAACATTCGGTTGAATGAACTTGAAACTATAACTTTTGATGTATGCAAGTTACACCTCAATGACTTCTATGGAAGAAATAAAAAATCTATAGTTAAATAAAAACAACCCAGAGAAGAAAAATAAACAGGATAAACCCACTTTATCAGATAATAAAATATACTATAAAGCCAAAGTAATAAAAACACTCAGGTATTGGCCTACAAACAAAATACAGATCAATAGCACAGAACAGAGAGCCAAGGAAGACCTATTATCATATTTCTTATGTGATAACAGCAGTACAAATCAAAGATAATATTGTTTAATAACAGTATTGGAGATGCTAGAACACAGGAAAAGTAAAGCTGGATCCTTACCTAACATATTACTCTATTCCAAATGGGGGAAAGGTCTAAATGTACAAAATAACCACCCGAAATGGTCAGAATTAAATGCAGAAGAATGTATTGCAACACAGTGCCAGAGAAGCACCTTCTTAAATAGTACTTCAGAGGCACCAACCACTGTAGATGACCCAACTACATCAAAATTATGCAGTTTTCAGTTTGATGAGAGCTATTTAGGAAGTGTTCATAGGTGACAGAATGAAAGAATGTATTTGTGACATTTGATATCAACAGAGAATAAATTACTTAGAGGCTACAAGAAAGTCCTATAAGTAAGTCAAAAGGCAAATAAATGACCCCAAATTAAAATATTCAAAGGCTGTGGCTTAACAATTTAGAAAAGGAAACTCAAAGGGCATGTGAAGAGATGTTCAACCACTTTAGTAATCAAAAAATGTTAATTCACAATTTTATCAGAGCTTATTAAAGCTGATAAAACTGGAAAACTAGGCAATGCCAAGAGTTGGAGGGAAGGTTGGGAGCATTGCAATGTCATGTGCTACTGCACAGCCATTCCAGAAACCAGCTTGATGGTGGTCCATCAAACTAGGTACACAAATGTCCGAAGCCCCATGCTAAGTCTCAAACCTGGGACAAATGACTGAGGTGCCTATTGAATATATCAAAATAGGCCTGGCTACCAGGTTCTCCCTGCACCCCTCAGTCCCTCTTACAACACCCTTCTGGTTGGCATACCCCATCCCCATCCCCTACCCTAAATTTCTCCAGCCCAGGGGCTGGACTGCCCTTCCCTATATAACCCCATTTTGGTTGCCCATTCTCTTTGGGGCCTCCTGGCTGCTGCACCTGGTTCCCCTCTCTCTTCCCCACTCCCTCTTCACATGACTAAGGATCATGTCCACTCTGGATTCTTCCAGATGTCCCTGCCTCTGGCTGTGCTCTTCCTTTTATCTACAATAAACCTTCTCCTCCACTGTACCTAGGAACCGTCATGTCCCTTCCTTTTTTTTATTTAATTTTTTCAGTCACTAGTGCTGAAACCCAGGACAAGTCATGTTTCTTCTCTTTATTATTTTTTTTTTCATTTACCCCACTGCTCTGCTCCTGGGTATAAACCCCAAGAAATTGTCAGCAAGGTCCAAAGGGCACAAGTGTAAAGATGTTGAGCTGTTTCAGGTTTCAGGGGTGGAAGAGTGTCAATTTAAACCATAGTGGATGCTCACAGTGGCATATGTGTATGCGTACAGCTCCAATATTGACCAGTCCAGTCAGAGTTAGTCCCAAGGAAGTATGTTTATCATCAATTTTATTTTAAAATGTTTGAAGCTACAAGCTAAACAATTCACCCAAGGTCACAGTTTGCAAGAGGCAGCACCAGAATTCAGATGCAGTATCAAAATGGGTCATCCCTCCACTGTTACAATCCCAGGCCAAGCCGATCTTCTCAGCTGGGTGGCTGCCTTGGCTTCACCACTGGACCTCCTAGCCCACCCTAATCTTGTCCCCACATACCCCAGGAGTGACTGCTTACAATGCATATCTAATCCTGACACTGCATCGCTCGAAACCTTTCACACAGCTATTTTGGTCCTGTGACATTCAGAATGAAATCCAAAATGCTCATGTGTCCTGCAAGCCCCGGAAGCCTGGACCCCAGCTCTCATCTCCGTTCATGTTCCATCTGGCTCTTTCAGCTTAGCCATACCAAACATTTGGCTCTCCATTAAACAGCTCCAGAACACTCCAGCCCCAGGGCTTTCCCACTGGCCTTCTCCATATTTTACATCCCTCTGCATCAATTCTCCTGGTCTCAGTGCACAGAGAACAGCCTTCCTCAGAACAGCCTCTGATGACCACCATATCTGAAATACTCCATCTTCTACTATTGTCAATTTTTAATGCTATACCTTGCTTTGTTTTTGCACATAGCCATACCCTGTATTTTTGTTTGTTTCTTGGGTTTTGTTTCCCATATTAGAATGGAGACAGACACCACTCTGACCTGCAGTCTCATTCAGTAGATACAGAGGAGTATTGGAGTGTCTGAACCCTAGATCTATGTCCCTTCCCAAGACACCACTCATTGCTACCAAATTCAAATGAAGATGGTACAGGGCCAGTGGGGCCATCAGTGAAAGTCACCTTAACTGAGAAGCAGGTCTGTGAACCAGAGAGGAACCATTACCTGGTTACCCTGAGCCAGGTCATAGAAGAAAAGGAACTGAAATTCTGAGATTTCAGTATCAAGACTCTCTGAGCTTTCTGTCTCAAAAAAGATGAAAACCAACTGTCCAATCCGGCCCTCTGCCCCAGGCCAGCCATCTTCTCTGAGTCTGTTCTCATGAGCCCCATGGGTGAAAGAGACTTCACAAAGAACCCACAAAATCCTTTTCCCAAGTCTACTGGGCAACACAATAAGAAATGCATCCTTATTGTGAGCATAAATTTCTCTACAGCAATTTTGTCTCATTTCCTCCTAGTAATGTACTAGATAATCGAGAAATAAATAAAGGGATAAAGTGCTATGGAAATACCACACATTTACCCAAATCAAACAGGAGACTTTATCCTGGATTGTAATGGCGCCTCTCTTGTTAATCCCAGCTGGCTCTCCGAATCTGGCTCTTGGGGCTGAGTTTGGCAATCAGCCTCCATAAAAATGCCACTTTCTGTAGTCTCTCCTAAAAGAGCTATTGAGAGGATCATTAGGAGGAGAGCTTCCTCAGTAGGAAGGAGAACAAATCATTTCTCAAACAACATAATGTCCTTCTTCTAAAAGCACATCCCTACCCATTTTCACCCCCATGAAATGTGACATTAGGAGACCCCAGGAACTCTAGCTGGGCCATAAAACCACTCCAGCCTCCAAAAGGAGGCTGAGCCATTCTTACTCCTATGCCTACTGCAGTGTCATGTGGACAAGCATGAGTTCACTACTTGGAGTTAAGCCTCAAGTCTTCAGACTCTACCTCTGGTGTCACCAGCTCCAGGCGGAGGCTACCGATCATTTACGTACCAGGACAGTGGGCATTTGCTGCTTCTGCTGGTGTAGCTCACACTTCTGGGGTGGTCACTTGGCTGGTTGCTAATTCAGACTGGGCTCTGCTAATACGGTTGGTCTGACTCTGTGGCGTGTGTCCATCATATGCTCAGCCATGCTCTGACATCGTTGTTAGAGATGTAAAGGAGGATGGAGAAACTTGCACACTCTCTGATGCCTGGGCTCAGAAATAGCTGGTTGATCATTTCTACTTCTTCCTATTAGCTAAAGTCATGGCCTATCCAAAGGTGGGGTGGGGAAATTGTACAGTACACCAGGCTATCCAATTGGTTGAGGAGTTTCTGTAACCCAGAACTAACCAGGCAGACCTCAGCTCCCATCCTCAAACTGCAGCTCTTGTTTCAGTTGTCATTTCAGAATTACACTGGATACTTCTGATCCTTCTCCTTTCCTCCAGAGACTACAGGACACATCCACGCCTTCCTGCAGTTACTATTGATGGTACATCCACCACTCCTAGAGACAAAGGGAACTTAAGAGTTTTCTGACTGTATTTACCCCTCACTGCTTTCACCTTTTATAATGAAAGTCTACACACTTCAACCCTACACATCATCATCTCTAGTTCACATGGTCGATAGCCATTTGCATTTGCTCTAACAATGGATCCTGGTGGTTTGACTCACACTTATAAAAGCAATTGCATTGGAGTCTTCAGTTTGGCTTTTCCCAGTTAACCACACAATATTAAGAGGATTAAACAAACAAACAAACATAATCTACAATGTGTTATGCTGCCAAGGTATATAGAATGCATATTTCCTCATCAATTTACTACAGGTTTACTGGGACACGGCTCCATGGTCAATTGAGAAGCATCTGTGTATCCATCAGTACTTCATTCATTTTTATTAAAATATTAAAATGTATTAAAATATATTTAAAATGCATCTTTTTCATTCTAAATTTTCTATTTTGTTCCCTTTTATGGTTTCTTTTTTTAAATAAAATTTTTCTTTTGTTTATTAAAAGCATGCTTTTTTTTTTTTTACCTTGTCAAGCCTGGTGATGATAGTTTATCCACCTTTCCTGCCACCTTATGCAAATAAGTAAATCATCTCTTTGCTGACCTCAGCTTACTGTCTTCTTCTGACCTTGGGTCACATTACTTTGTCTCCCCCTGCTGGGAATTTTGAGTAGTTCCCTGGATAGTTGATGTGCAGACTCTGGAGTGTGTTGCACTCCTTTGAAGAATGTACATACTTTCCTTTGAACAAGGGACTTCTTTAGAGTAGAACCGGAAACGCTTATCTTTTAAGTAGCTCAAATCCTACTTAATAGTTTGTTTCAGGCTGAGCTTATTTGAGTGTCACACCAGTCCATTCTTCATGTTTCAACCCTCCAAAATCTTCTTCCTCCTCCCCTCCTCTTCCCCTTCCTTCCTTCCTTCCTTCCTTCCTTCCTTCCTTCCTTCCTTCCTACCACCAAGGGCCTCCAAGCAATGGTGAATTTGTTGGATTACTCCATAATTTATACATGTTTTCTGTAGTTGTTAAGTCTGTAGCAGCTTACTAGCCCAATTCCCACATCTTTACCTGTCCATCATTCTTCATTCTTTTATCTCTTTGTTTTTATTCAGGCTAATTTTCACCCTGCCTAAAAATTTCCCTTTGGTAGCTTCCATAGCATATCCTTTTATATAGTGGTTATTTGTGTTAGAGTTTATCTTAAAATTACTCTTTTCATGATGTGTGTGTGTGTGTGTGTGTGTGTGTGTGTGTGATTGAATGTGTGCATGTATTTGTGTATGAATGTGGGTATATATGTGACATATCACATATGAAGGTCAGAGGAGAACCTCACATGTCACCACAGTTCTCACCTTCCCCGGCATTTGAAGTGAGGTCTCTGTTGTTTTTCTGCTGCATACACCAGAGCAGCTGGCTCTCGGGCCTCAGTGGTCCTCTCACCTCTGCCTCCTGGCTCCCTAAGTGTCCAGCTTTGATGTGAGTTTTAGGAAGTAAGCTGAAGTCCTTACCCTTGGGCAGCAGGTTCTTTCACCCACTGAGCCATCTCCTCAGCCTCTCATCTTTCCTTTCTAAGATTGTTTTGCAGACATATAATTCTAGATTATCATTTATAATCTTTCCTCATCCAAAGACATCATTTGTCGTCTTCTGGATTTAACGGTTTCTGTTGAGAAGGATGGCATTATTGTTGTTATGAGAATAGCATCGTTCCCCCAACTCCTCCAGACACTTAGCAGAGAATTCCCTTTGTCTTGCATTTCCAACATCTTGTTAGAATGTGTCTAGGTGTAGTTTTCTTTGTGTGAGTTCTGGTTCAGTTCTGCAGAATTTCTTTGATGTGTTGGTTAGTTCTTCTTCTTCTTCTTTTTTTTTTTTTTGTAATCCTCAGCCACTTGAACTTCAGATAATTGCCTCTTCCACGTTTCTGTTCTCATGGTGCAGCCAGGTTAAACCTTTTCGTTGTGTCTGCTCTGTCTTTCTCACCTGCGTGTGCCAGTGTGTGGGTTTCATTCTTTTTCCTTACTGCGCTCCACTCTCGTTCTGTTTCCCTGATATCTCTTTTACTGGTTTCTCTGCTTTCTGTCTGATCTAACCAAATGGCGCAACTAATGAGTTCCACATTACCATATTATTAGCTTCAGAATTTTCATTTGATGCTTTTTAAATGTCATTTTGTCGTTTGCTGCAATTGCTCCCTTTCCTTATATTTTTCTAAAACATACCAGTTGTACTTTAATTTACAATAATCTGATACCCTACAGGTATTTTATATTATAAACTTGCTAATCATGATCATTAGTCATTTCATTTTCATCTTTTTCTAGACTCACTAATTTTGTCACATATCAGGTATTGTGTATGAATAATTGAAGTAATAATTTGTACCACCAGATAATGTCATATTCTTCCCAAAATATTTTTCTCTTATTTTTACCAGAAATTTAGGAAGGCCCCAAGCTAACTAAACCCATACAAAAATCGAAATGGCTCAAGTTAGACTTACGATCATTTGTACATGATGGCCTGTTTCCAGTTTACCTCTGTTCTTAGGTTGTCCACTTTTAACCTTAACCAAGAGCCTTGAGGGCTCACCAACCTTTGCCATCTCTTTTATTCTGAATTTGCAGTATTGCCCCCCATCCATCCTCAAAAGACTCCATTCATCTTCCCACATTCAGTTTAATCTCTCAAGTTGGCAAATACCCCCAAGAGAAGAAAGGGCTGGACACTAGGCTTCCTTTCATCCCAACTCACTAACTTTCAATGTATGTGGTTTTAGCTACATCTTTTGTTTCACTTTTTTAAATTATTCCCGGTCTGCACTGGCAAAAGTAGACGTCTGAAGTGCTCTGTTCTCACGACTTGAGATTTTGAGACCATAAATCTAGATGTTTGGGCAACCATATTACCAGCCTGAGGGAGAAGCTGCCCAAGAATGATGCTCTCTATCTGTTATACTGCAAAATGAGGGAGGTTAGGTTCAAATCAGACATGTAATGGCTGATCTAAGTGCTCAGTTAATATTTTTATGGATGGATAAGTGAAGATCAATCCAGCTTCTGTCCTCAGTGAATTCGCAGTGAGGTAGGAGGCATGCAGTGAGGTAGGAGGCATGAGATACGAGGGGGGAAATACACACAAAGCAAATGGGAGGCACAGAGTATCATGAGAGGGGTAAGGGGTGCCAAGAAATTAGCAGGAACGTGTGAGGAGGCGGCTCCGTTGCTGGGACAGTTGGCCTCCTTATTTACCTCTTGTCTCTCTCTCCTCCCACAGAAAGAATTTCCTGCTGCACTGAGGGAGTGGTTGAGGAAGTAAGCAGGCCCCCAGCTTCAAGGTGTTATATCCTAACCATATTTTACCTAAACATTCCCACTGCTGCCCACCAATAAGTGCCTGCTTCTGCTGGGATACCAAGAGGCAGCTAAGCCTAGGTCAGCAGTTTTTATTTGGTACTTGGACCAGAAATAAACAAGATCACTCAAGAACTTCCAAGAAGTGCAGATTGTTGCTCCTCACTCCAGAGTACCTAAATTAGCAACTGTATGGGGATAGGAACCTACCAACTGGCACTGAAAAGAACCTTCCAGATGTTATCTGATATACACAAAAGTTTGAGAACCACGACTGTCTGGTATATATATATATATTCCATAGTTTCTCTCTAGTTTCCTGCATCTAGAATCTAGAGTTCTTTGCTGACCTAGAACAGTGTATGAGGTTAAAATACAACAATTCAGTAAGAGGTCATCGAATGGGCGGGGGTAAGGACAGGTGTAGGGAATAGGTAATACAACTTTTCTTAACAAAAGGAGGCTTAGGAAAGTGTAGGGTACTTGAGGAACAGAGTCCCTTCAATTCTTTCCTAATGCCTGAAATTGGAAGAATAAAATGCTAGATTGTATTTGTCATTGGATCAAGTAAACAGTTTTATACTTCTGTTTCCCAATTTAAATTTTAATATAAATAAAATGGCAGGCCGTACATAAGAGCCTGTAAAACTAGAGCAAGAAGTTACCATTTCTCAAGAACTGTATGTTGAGTGCAGCATCAGCCGCTGGCCCAGAGCATCATAGATGAGGAATCTGGAAGATCCATGCTACCTCTGAGGGACAAACCAGTAACAAGGCATTCTTCAAAGGTCTTGTCCATCCTGCTCCAGGGGTCTAGAGCACACTTGACCCTGAAGTTCTCTTCAGCTCATCTCTGTGCCCTCCACTCACACCCACAGTGGGGCATGATCGTGCTGAGTCTCTCAGACTGAGTACACCACTCCTGAGGTGTCTCCTGAGGCCTGAGCAGCAGCTCAGGGGACCTTAGAATGGGTATGGGGGCTGTATTATGGTTCTGCTTTGGCGTTCCTATGTGGAGACAGGTTTCTCCATCTTAACTCACACTCTAAGCACCTGCTTCATACAAGTGCCAAGCTCTTGAGTGAACTTGGGAGAGATTTCATTTGTATTCAGGAAACAGAGGATAGATTTCTGCTCTGTGTGAAGTTTCTATACAGCTGGACTGAGTCTTATATTGTAACTCATCCATGTACCCTTGATCTCACCTGTGTACAGACTCGTCCAGAGACAACCTCAGGGCTCTCCCCCTCAATCAGATGTGGCCTGTCTTCAGGGGTGTCCCTCTGATGCTCTCTTGTCTCTTCATCAAGCTCCATGTCTCCCACATGTCACAGTGACTCCTGTTTGAGAAGCAGCTTAATGCTGATGCAGTTTGGGCCTTAGGGATTCAGAGTTCCCAGCCTATTCCAGGTTGATCACCAGGTCCCAGTTGCCTGGCATCAAAATAGAGACTAAGATCCTGTGATGGTTAACCAAATGTGCTATGAAAAGATGCTGAAAACTCTCCTGGTTTTCTTCTACTGCTGTGGTAAAGAACACGACCAAAGGCAACTTGGGGAGAAAGGATTTATTTGGCTTACTTATCCAAGGCCACAGTCCACTGAAGGAAGGCAAGGCAGGAATTCAAGGAAGGCAGGAACCTGTAAGTCGGAGCTGATGCAGAAGCCCTAGGGGAATGGTTTGCTCCTGAACATCAAAAATAAATGTTTTCTCACTACAAGAGGGAAGAACCAGGACACAATCACAGTCAGATCAAAGCAAAACCAAAATTCAACAACGTGAAAAGTTCAGCAGTTGATCTCTGGGAGCCACCCACAGTCCTCTGGGCTCCAAAGGGCCCGGACTATGGCACTTCTCTAGCCCTGTCATCCACAACACACATAGCTCACCTCAGTGAGTTGGACCAGCTCCACTCTAGAGCCCCTGCTGCTGTTAGTGTCATCCCACAGCATTGGCATCTCCAGACTGCTGGAGACTCCACAGGCTCTCTTGCCACACATTGTCAAGCTTCGGCCTCAGCCTTTCTCCAAGGCCTCTCCAATTCTGGGGTTACCACTGCAACTGAGGCTATATCTTCACCAATGGCCTTTCCCATGATTTCAAGCATCAGATGGTCTCCATGATGCCTCCAAGCCTTCAAAACCTATATGAGAGACTCTTATACATTACCAAGTTCAGCTATCAATACAAGGTACAGCTTTTACACCCTCTGGACTACAAATTCTGTGTGAAAACCCAAAGAAAACATTTCCCTGAAGATTTCACCTCAGTGATGTTGGTCTCTTCTTAATCACAGTTGATTCTTCAGCCTTAGCCAACCAGCTCAATTGTCCCAGTAAATTGTAGGTTTCACTTTAGTGGTCTTAGTCTCTTTTTAATCACAGTTATCCAGCTCCAGATGACTAGAACCACAGATTCTTAATGGAAAATATCATGTGAGCAGCCCCAACAGAATCTTTGCTTCCCTCTGAGACGTCATAAGCCAAGTCCCCAAAGTCTGCACTGCTCTCCGCATTATCTTCCCTGTTTTCACAACAGCTTGTGAACATTTTTCCACGCCTAAACTCCAAAATCCTTCACAAACTTCTCATAACATGGTCAGGTCTCTCACAGCAATACCCCACTCCTGGTACCAATTTCTATCTTCATTTGGTTTACATTGCTATAAAATGCTGAAAAAAATCAGTTTGGGAAGCAAAGGATTTATTTCCTCTTACAACTATCAGATCATATTTATCACTGAGGGAAGTCAGGGTAGGAATTCAAATAAGAACTTGGAGGCAGAAACTGTAGCAGAGACCAGAGAGGAACCATGCTTACTGGCTTGCTCAGTTTGCTTTCTTATATACTCAAAGATCAAATGCTCAGAGATGGTACCACCCATGGTAGGATGGCACCTTCCATGTCAATCGTCAATCAAGAAAATGCCACACATGGTTGCCTACAGACCAATCTGATGGGGGCATTTTCTCAGTTGAGGCTTTCTTTTCTCAGATGACTCTAGGTTGTGTCAAGTTGACAAAAAACTAACCAGTGTAGGGACTAGAAACTCAATTACTGTTTATTACTGGCTTTAATTGTCAACTTGGAACAGCCTAGAGTCACCTGAGGGGATAGTCTGGATTGAGGGATCGCTTAGATCAGATTGGCCTGGGGGAATGTCTGTGGGGTATTGTCTTATTAACTGATGTGGGGAGGCCCAGGTCATGGGGACTACATAGGAAAGTTAGCTAAACCTGAGTCAGAGAGTAAGGTATAGCATGAGCCAGAAGAATTCTTCCATGGTTTCTGCTTTGGGTTCCTGCCTTGACTTCTTTCCCTGACTTCCTTTATGATAGTCCGTGACCTGGAAGTATAAGCTAAATAAACCCTTTCCTCCCTACACTGCTTTTGGCCAGGGGGTTCTATTGTAGCAACAGAGAAGCAAACTAGAACAATTACTTTAACAAGCATTTTATTCTGCTCTTTTTACTAGGTATTGTCTTAAGCACTTTATAAAGAGTAACACATGTGATCCACATAAAACTTGGAAGCACAAATGCTTTTTTTGTTCCTGATATTGTTCTGTTTCACAGAAGGGGAATGAAGGCAGAGAAACTATGGGACTTGCCCAAGAACACACACTAGCGAACAGCAGAGCGGGACCACGCCCTCCCTCTCAGCCCGGGGGGCACGTGCCCCCACACACTGTCCATCTCTCGGGCTGTTTCTCTCTCCAGCATCTTCACTCACTCTTTGTCCTCCATCTACAGCTTGTATCCCGGCCTCATCTTGGCCAAGTCCTACCTGAGTTCTGATCTCAGATCATACATCACTCTCTGAAGTCAGCCTTCCTTAAACCGTCTGACCAGAAGTTGCTTCCATCTGCACCTCTAAATCCTCTGCTCTTGTCCTTTACACACTTCATATGGAAATTAACCACGGGCTAAGTGCACAGTCACACCAGTTATCAACAATGCAAATGTAAACACTTCCAAGGTACCTTCTACACTCATCAAACTGGAAAGACTCAGCAAATATGGAAGCACGAACTGGTGAAGTGAATCGGCTGTTCTTGGTGGAGAGATAATCAACTGTAGAGTCCAGTGCTGATCAGTCACATTGAGATGGACATACAAAGTCATGGGGTTTATCCTGAGCAAACAGCCAGAGAAGTATGCAAAGATGTACACATGCATCTAGTGCAATCAGATATAAATATGCAACATTAGGAAATAAAGAAGCCATTCATTTATGTATACATATATATTTGTGTGTATACATATGTTTACATGTACACATGTGCTTGTGTGTATACATGTGTTTACACATATAAGTGTTTGTGTGTGTATACATGTGATGTGTGTATAGGTGTACATATGTGCATATATGTACTTGTGAAATACATGTGCTTATATATATACATGTGCATGTGTAAATATCTGCTGTATGTATACATAGGCTTACATGTACACAAGTGCAAGAATGTATACATGTACTTGTATGTACACATGTGCTTGTGTTGTATACATGTGCTTGTATGTACACATGTGCTTGTGTTGTATACATGTGCTTGTATGTGTAGATGTGGTTACATGTATACATGTGCATATATATGTGCTTGTGTGTATACATATGCTTACATGTATACAAGTGCAAGTATGTGTACATGTGTTTGTATGTACACATGTGATTGTGTTATATACATGTGGTTGCAGGCATACATGTCCTTACATACATACATGTACAAGCATGCATACATGTGCTTGTGTTTATACATGTGCTTGTGCATGTACATATGTTATTCATTTCACTATATCCATGGGGATTGATGCCTGGCTCCCATGTGGACACCAGAATCTGCCGTAAGCTGTGTTGATTAGGGAATATAGACAAGAAATATTTATATGTGTTCAATACAGATATAATTTTCTTTTTCACATATTTTCAACCCGCAGTTTACTAAGAACATGAGCTGAGTATATATGTTTACACACGTATGTACATACACACATATTACATGTACACACACACACACAAACACACACATTAAAATTAGAGAAAGAACTTCCTGTCATTCCACTTGCCTCTACTGTGTTTTCCTTCAGAAGCTGCATTATTCACTATCTAAGGCAAACCCTATTACCTCATGGCCAGTAATGCAGCGTTTTCCATTCTGCTCAAGATCCCTTTACCTTCCTGCTTTTCTGAGAGTGTCTCCCCACAGTGGGTTCTAACATCTCTTACCCCTTAACCTAGCACAGCTGATCAACCTCGCATCAGGACCATCGTTCTCTCCAGTTTCATTACTGCAAACATCTGACAATGGGTTTGAAACCATTTAACTCACAGATGAGGATGGGAGAGCCAGTGCCCCCATCCCTGCTCATTTGTGCAACCTAGAGGTTGTATCCTGGCACACACCTGCACCTGGGTTATGGTCCCTTTCTAGCTTCAGGATGTGAGAACAACCCACTAGGAAAGTGGTTCCCAACAGGGGTTGCATATCAGATATCCTGCAAATCATGTATTTATATAATTCATAACAGTATCAAGATTACAGTTATGAAGTAGCAATGAAATAATTTTGTGGTTGGGGGTCACTGCAACATGAGCAGCTGTACTACAATATCACAGCATTGGGGAGGTTAAGAACCACTGCACTAAGCAGAGGGCATTCCTTGGAGACATCCTGGCCCCAAGACTGCTGTCAGTCACACCTTGGAAATAGTTTCTCTGCACAGAAAGTACCACAGAGTTCATTAGTCTAAGGCTCCCTGTGGCAGCCCATTTTGCAAAGTGAGCAAGATGTTTGTAGAGTGAGTAATCACTCTCCAGTTTGAGTTTCACTCATAAGGATTGTTAACAGCACATTATAAACATCATTCATGTTAATATTGGGGTTTTTCAATCCTTCGTTTTGAGAATGAAACATTACTCATAAGTCCCTGGTATATACACTTGAAAAAAAAATGTATCTGGTTAGCAAATGTTTTTGGTTTATACTTCAAAGTCTAGATTGGTTTTGATTTGGTTTTTAAAACTAGGATGACATCCTAGGACTACAGGAATTTTTTGTGACCCAAAAGAAAATGGGGTTATAGCAAAATTCAGATTTGAAGCTTGTATGAGCACTGCTGAGTACTTGGGGATGAGTGCTAAAAGGCTCTGTAGAGACCAGGAGGAAAATGGAGCCATGAAAGGTGGGGGAGGTCTCAAAAGGAGGGATAGTAAAACAGGAGCTATGAAAGCATGGAGGGGGGATACTAGGACTGGAAAGGTTTAAATAGGGATGGGGGAAGGTGTGAATGAGGGGATGAGTCAACCAAACCTAGGATTTAGGGAAAGAGTCATATAGAATCACACTATTTCATAGGATAATTAAAACACTTTTAATTTTGAAAAGTTTGAATGAAAGGTGCTCTGCATGAATAAGTAATACTACTTCCAGAATCCATATGTCTTTAAAACAAAAATCTTAATGCCAGATATGGGTTTTCTTCTGATGAATGATTGGCCAAGGAGGCCCCGGAAGCTCTCAAAACACACAGGCTATTGTAATTATTCTTGGTCACCCACTAGGCCTAAATAGTATGACCTTATCACTAAAGATACTACACACCTGTGATGCACCAGCCAGATAAATCAAACTGCAAGTTAGCTGGAGACCTCTACCCCACTGGCTTGCATTTGTAGTACCAGAAGGTGCTATGGTGGCTTGGGGTGGGGTCAGCAGTCTCACCCACCTATGATTCCTAAATTATACAGTACTGAGCTGCCACCCAAGATGTTCCTACTGGTACAACAGTGGTACAGTCGTCAGTAACAACCAACTACTTTGTAATTGGATTTGTGGACTGCTCCATGGGAAGATATATAGACCTGGTACTATGGCTCAGGATGTCACAGGCCCTAGAGAAGAACTTACTATTGACATTAAGCTAAATATATATGTAGCCAAACTGCCTATTAAACATTATATTTACACCCTTAGTCTAGCAATGCTATCCACCTTGGCCAGAGAAACGCCTTTCTTTAGTGAGCAGTAGTTAATACCAAGATGAGCAATTGGCCACGTTGTTGAGAATAAACAACTATTGAGTACTCAACCTTAAACAAGATGTTAATAGTACCCCATTTAAGATCCAGGGAACATCATGACAAAGAAGAAAGTCTGTAATGACTGGAAGATGGGAGGATCCTATGAAATACTGTATTCTGGGTGTGACATGGGCAATGTAGGGGACTACTTGGGAAGAAGGAGGTCTATAGGGGTAGGAAAAGGATAAAGGAGTGAATGAGTTCACAATGCATTGCAAGTATGTATAAAATTGTGAAAATTAAATAACAAACTGGTTTTTTAAAAGAGAACAGATAGATGGTCAAGCAAGTAAAATAACCACTGTTTATTTTATAAAACTGGAATTATAGTAAGTACATTTCTCTGAACTTTACTTTCCTATATGCTAATTCATTGTCTGAATTGTATGTAGTCCACTACAATGTCCCTAACTCATTGTAGATTTTTAAGATGAGATTTTTCACACATATTCAAAAGAAGTGAGGGAAGTATGGTTGTCACCAGCTTCAACATTGTCAATATTTACACTTTGCAAATCTTGGCTTATGAATCCTCCCTGCTGCAAGCATACTAATGCTCATCCCACCCTTATCCCCTCTTCCATCCCTGAAAAGAGGTCCTGTAGTAGGAATCTTAAAAGTTCTTATTAATAAAATCCAACCCGGAGCCAGTTATTGGGGTAAATGCTGGAAGGTCAGAGAGACAGAATAAGCCACAGCTATCTCACCTTGCCGGATCCTCAGCTGGTCTTGCTTCCTCAGACTGGAAGCCTCTATGTCCTCATATCCAAATGACTTTCAGCTGAACTGTGCTGCTAGAAGCCTGAAAGCTTAACCAGCCAAATGCTTAACCAGCCAAATGCTTCTAGTTTCTGGTCCTCACGCCTTATATATCTTTCTGCTTTCTACTACCACTCCCTGGAATTAAAGGCTCGCTTTCTGGGATTAAAGGCATGAGTCACCATGCTTGGTTATATCCTTGAACAGATGGATTTCTGCCTCTGGAATGTTAGGATTAAAGGCGTGTGCTACCACTGCCTATCCTCATGTTTAATATTGTGGCTGTTCTGTCTCTGACCCCAGATGAGTTTATTAGCGTGCACAATATTTTGGGAAACACAATACCACCACAAGGTCCACATCCTAGCTCTCTGTGAATATATTATGGGATGTGGCAAAGAGACTTTGCAGGTGCCGAAATTTAAATACCTTGAAATGGGGAGATCTCCCAGGATCATCCAGTTGTGCCCTCATATAATCATGTGAACACTAAAACTGGGAGTCCTTTCCTGACTGCACTCAGAGAAGATGTGATTAAGGACGAGTGACCCAGAAATGAAACCTTGCTGGCATTGGAGAAGAGGACTGTAAACCAGGGCCCTAGATACTGGAAAGAACCAGAAAATGGACTTTAAAACTTTCTCAGAGAAGAGCACAGCCCTGACAAACCCTTGGTTTTACCTCAGTGAGATCCATGGTGGATTTCTAACTCACAGATCTGTAAGATAATAAATGTGTAGTTTTTAGGCTTGTGTGTTTTTTACTTTCTTAGAACAGCAGCAACAATTCTCTCTCTCTCTCTCTCTCTCTCTCTCTCTCTCTCTCTCTCTCTCTGGAAGAAACTGAAGTATTTGACAACCAACTTCAGCTATGACATTATTTTATCAATAAATAATTTGCCACATACCTTAACTGATGAAGAATTAACTAATCATGTTAATCACAGTATTAGACATCACAAAGTAAGTTACATGCACTACTGTGTGTCAGAATTTCCCTGTTTTCTAAAAACCAACCTCTTTTATATTTGATATATTTAATTGGGTTCTAAAGAAAATCTTTCTGTTACATTTAACCAGTACTTCTCTGAAGTCAATTCTAACTTATAATAGCTTTCCCTTTAGATCATGGTGTGCATGTGTGCATGTGTCCTAAAGAACCTAGCACACTCACTCAGTAGAAGTCACTATGGGTCTGAGTTAAATTATCCATACCTTTAAGCATTGATTAACTCCAGTGGTGGATCAATCCCCTCATCATGTTTTATATGTGTGTAAATGCCCCTGTGGAAGTCAGAGTTGATGTCAAGTATATTCTACTATTGCTCTCCTCATTGGTTTTTGAGACACAGTCTCTCATTAAACCTAGACTTCACCTATTGCTAAACTAGCTATCCAGCCAGACCTGCTTATCTTTCTGTCTCCGCCCCTCATCTCCAGGGCCGATGTTATTGGCATGCATCCCCATGCCTGGCTTTTATGTGGGTGTGAAGGGTCAGAACTCAGGTCCTCACGCTTGCACACCAAGCGCTTTGCCGCTGAGGCATCCCCACTCCTCCTCAGGCCCACTGTCTTCTTCAGATGGGCAATAGCAAACTAAATGCAAAATAACCAGTTTAGTTGGAGGCAGTACGGTGGTTTCTAGAGCAGGGGTTCGTGATGGGAAGTGGGGCTAGATGGGATTTCCCAGAAGCAGGTGAGAGTGGGAAATGAGGAAGAATGAGGACCTAGATGTGGAGGGATGCTCCAAACACTGATCTCATATGCTTCGCTTCTGTGCAAAGGACCACTCGGAATCTCAGCCACCCACCATTCCTGTTTGAGTTTCTCCCTCACCTTCTCTTCTTCTCCCTGTTGGCCAGGTGGTGGGCAGCAGTTTAAATGTGATTTAGAACTCTGACCCTGACAAGGCATTTGGACTTTTTCTGGAGTTAAAAAATTGTGCAGTTCATGTGATCAAGTATTGCTAATGTCACAGACTAGTAAGTGTAAAGAAAGCAAAATCTTCCATTTCATCATAGGCTGCTTGCCAACATAGTGAATTATCACAAGGGCAAGCCAAGTGCAGAAACACTCCTTTGGAGGGAGGAGGAATAGAGAGAATTATTTATGCTGTGGATAAAAAAAAAAAAAACTAGAAAAGGGGGGGCATCACACCATAGAGGTGGGAGAAAACTACTTCACCTTCAGTGTGAAATTAGTTTACCTTCGCTAAGATTCTGATCCCATAAAAGCTATAAATATAGCACCCTGATTATTTAAGAGAAAAACGCTAATTTTCAAGTTTGTGCTATTTCTAGAGATTCCAATCTGCTATGCAGGAAGTGTGAGCATGCTGATAATTAAGGAACACCGTGTTGGGCAATGATAGCACACTGTCTCTGGATCCCAGCTCGCAGTACCTTGTAAATATGTCAGGAGCACACGTTAGCAGCTCTCTGATTTCGGTGTTTAACTCTGCACTGCAATCCTGGTGTCAGCATTCCTTGTCATAAAGCAGATAATGCAAGCTCAAGATAATTATTACAAGGGAATAGCGAAGAGCTACAAGCTGAGATAATTTACAGATCACTTCTTTCTGTGCTTTCTGTCACCTGCCTGTATCAACTGCACAGACCACAGCCGTGACACAAGGGGACAATGACTGAGCTTCTTGGTGGCCTTTGAAGACTGGAGCACTAGACAATGAGTTCACAACTATCTTACCTGTTCAACCTGAGCCTTGCCAATCACTCCTGTATCACCCAAGCCCCAATTTAATGAGTTGCCAGGCTGCCCAGCCTGTGCTGATCTTCTCAGCTTTGGTCACCTTTACCAACTCCTCCCACTACAGGTTCTGCCTCAGACCTTGCCAGTCTCTGGAAGTTAGGATCCTGTTTAAAAACCACATGAAGGCTCCCTGGGCCCATGCGCCAGTTTATATGGCTGGACTGTCCTTAGAAATCTGCATATACATACCCCCTCCCCTACATCTCTGGTGACGTATACCTCCCATCACATGCCCTTAACAGGAAGTGCCAAACCATGTTGGACTCCCATGTACCCCAGCCTGATCCAGCTGCATGATTTCATTCCCACCTGCCTCACCCACTGCCTTCACATGAGAGGTGAGCCTTTGGTGTTCCTCTCAGGACTCACTCTTTGTCACAGAACATTGTTACTTAGCTTCCTCTTGGCCCTGACAGCTGGGAGACTCTTGATGACAGTATTTTGTCCATCTGCTTATCCCCTGAGTAGAACACTGGAGGATGCTGGAGGCTCCTTGTGTATTTTCAAGACCCATGGGAGGTAGCATGGCCAAGTGGTCTAAGGTACTGGATATGGAATTTGAATCTGGGTGTAGCTTTAACTAAGTCACTGGAAGAAACTGCACAGACTTAGAATATAATTACTATATTAAAGGAGGTGAAGAGGAGATTCGAGCATTTATTTAAATGCCATAAATTAGTAACTACCTGAACTATGTACTAATCTATAGCCCATGTGCATTGTTTTTATTTTATTTTATTTTATTTTATTTTATTTTATTTTATTTTATTTTATTTTATTTTATTTTA
>CABHPR010145150.1:0-26189 GCA_902168415.1 Peromyscus melanophrys
CTGTCATGTTTCTAAGTCAATAGCTTGAAGATTATAGCTAACGACAAAAGACAAAAAAATCAGCAGGCATATCTAGTAAATGAAAAATAACTCCCCTGTGTTTCGTTACTCCTAAGCTAAGCAGCTCCATCCTCAAATCTCTATACCAGATTCTTCTTTTTACTGAGAAACTTTATGACATAGAAGTTTAAAAGCAGGTGGAAAAATGCTCACCATGCACAAATTTTAGATCTGCATCTGGCATTGAATTGTATGCTTTGAAAGTGTAAAATGGCCCACCGAGATCCTGTAACCTACAAGCCCCAATGCACCCCCAAACCCGCCCATCCTCCAAAACCGCAGCTGCTCCCAGAGACACAGACTCTGTGAGTGCCAATTGGACCAAGAGGTGAGTCTTTGCTCTCCTAGCTGATCACCCCAGCCTCTAGGCTTTAGGCCCAGGGGCCCAACCAGTGACTGGCCAGCAGGCAGGACTCCTGGGGGCAGGCCTGACCCCTCAAACCCACCCACCCTCTGAGACCGCAGCTGCTCGCTGAGACACAGACTCTGCCAGCTCCTATCGGACTAAGAGGTAAATCTTTGTTTTTCTAGATGATCACTCCAGCCTCTACGTTTTTGGCCCAGGGGTATAATCAGTGCCCCCAAACCCTAACCATTGTAGCCCCAGTTGCAGGCCAGCAGGCAGGACTCCTGCGGGAAGGCCAGATCACCAACCCTCCTCTTAATCTGTAACCTACAAGCTCCAATCCACTCACAAAACCCACCCATCCTCTGAGACCACAGCTGCTCCCTGAGACACAGACTCTGCTAACTCCAGTTGGACCAAGAGCAGCTCCCTGAGACACAGACACCATTTGTACCAATTGGAGGAATAGATGGGTACATGCTATTGCAAGAATACATTCAACAACATAAAGAGCAATATGGCACCACCGGAACCTAGTGGTTCTACATTAGTAAGACCTGAACATGCATGCCAACATAGAAGAAACCAAAGAAAATGACCTTAAAAATGACCTTAAGAAGATGATAGAAGTCTTTAAAGAGGAAATGAAAAATTCCCTTAAAGAAATTGACGAAAGACAAACAAAAAACTGAAAGAAATCAATAAATCCCTTAAAAAAAGCCAAAACAAAAACAAAAACAAAAACAAAAAAACACCAAGAAAAAGCAATTAAGCAGATGGAGGAAACAGTTCAAGACCTGAAAACTGAAATAGAAATAATGAAGAAGACACAAACCAAGGAAATGCTAGAAATAGAAAATCTGAATAAATGAACAAGAACTACAGATGCAAGCATAAACAACAGAATACAACAGATGGAAGAAAGAATATCTGGCATGGAGGATACAACAGAGGAAATAGATTTGTCAGTCAAAGAAAATACTAAAGCCAAAAAGTCATAACATAAAATGTCTAGGAAATCTGGGACACTATGAAATAGCCAAACCTAAGAATAATAGGGATAGAAGAAGAAGAATACCAACTCAAAGGCACAGAAAATATATTCAACAAAATCATAGAAGAAAAATTTCCCAACTTAAAGCAGAAAATGCCTATGAAGATACAAGAAGGTTACAGAACACCAAATAGACTGGACCCAAAAAAGAAATCCCCTTGCCACATACTAATCAAACCACTAAACATACAAAATAAAGAAAAATTATTGAACTACAAAGAAAAAAGGGCCAAGTAACATATAAAGGCAGACCCATCAGAATAACACTTGACTTCTCAATAGAGACTCTGAAAGCCAGAAGGTCCTGGACAGACATTATGCAGACACTAAGAGAAAATGGATGCCAGCCCAGACTATTATACCCAGCAAAACTCTCAATTGCCATAGACAGAGTAAACAAAATATTCCATGATAAAACTAGATTTAAACAATACCTATCCACAAATCCAGCCATATAGAAATCACTGGAAGGAAAAATCCAACCTAAGGAACTTAGATGCACCCATGAAAACACAGGCAATGGATAATCCTATGACAACAAATCTCAAAGGAAGGAAACACACAACACTACCAACAAAAAATAACAGAAATTAACAATCACTGGTCATTAATATCCCTTAATATCAATGGACTCAATTTGCCTGTGTTAGACACAGGCTAACAGAATGGATACAAAAACAGAATTCATCCTTCTGTGCATATAACACCTCAACTTCAAAGATAAACATTACCTCAGATTAAAGGGCTGGGAAAAGTCTTCTGAGTCAAATGGACTTAAGAAGCAAGCTGGTGTAGCTATCCAATATCTAACAAAATAGACTTCAAATTAAAATTAATCAAAAGAGATGAAGAAGGACATTACATATTCATCACAGGAAAAATTCATCAAGATGAAGTCTCAATTCTGAACATTTATGCCCCAAATACAAGGGCACCCATGTATGTAAAAGAAACATTACTGAAGCTTAAATAGCACATCAAACCCCACAAATAGTGGGAGACTTCAACTCCCCACTCTCACCAATGGACAGGTCTTCCAGACAAAACTTAACAGAGAAATAAGGGAACTAACAGACGTTATGACTCAAATGGACTTAATAGACATCTACAGAACATTCCACCCACTATAGATTAAATATGGTCACAATTTTTGTGACCCCAAAAATTCTACCAGGGAACTCCTACAACTGATAAACACCTTCAGTAATATGGCAGAATACAAGATTAACTAAAAAAAAAAAATCAGTAGCCCTCCTATACACAAATGATAAATGGGCCAAGAAAAATATCAGGGAAATATCACCCTTTACAACCGCCACAAATAATATAAAATACCTTGGGATAACTCAAACCAATCAAGAGAAAGACCTATGTGACAGGAAATTTAAGTCCTTGAAGAAAAAAATTGAAGAATATATCAGAAAATGGAAAGATCTTCCATGCAATTTTACCAAAAGCAATCTACAGATTCAATGCAATCCCCATCAAAACCCCAACACAATTCTTCACAGACCTCAAAAGAACAATACTCAACTTTATATGGAAAAGCAGAAAACCTAGGATATCTAAAACAGTCCTCTACAATAAAGCAATTTCTGGAAGCATCACCAGCCCTAACTTCAAACTCTACAATAGAGCTATAGTAGTAATAACAGCTTGG
Organism: Peromyscus melanophrys; assembly: GCA_902168415.1. Taxonomy (NCBI): domain Eukaryota; kingdom Metazoa; phylum Chordata; class Mammalia; order Rodentia; family Cricetidae; genus Peromyscus; species Peromyscus melanophrys. Next base: position 3,121 of record CABHPR010145150.1, read on the forward strand.
TGTTGGAATAAAAACCAACATGTGGACCAATGGAATTGAATTGAAGATCCTGACATTAATCCACACACCTATGAGCACTTGATTTTTGACAAAAAAGCCAAAACTGTACAATGGAAAAAAAGAAAACATCTTCAACTAATGGTGCTGGCATAACTGGATGTCAATGTGTAGAAGATTGTAAATAGATCCATATCACCATACACAAAACTCAAATCCAAGTGGATCTAAGACCTCAACATAAATCCAGCTACCCTGAACCTGATAGAAGAAAAAGTAGAAAGTAGCCTAGAAAGCATTGGCATAGGAGACCACTTCCAAAAAATAATACTAGTAGCATAGACACTGAGAGAAACAATTAATAAATGGAACCTCCTGAAACTGAGAAGCTTCTATAAGGCAAAGGACACAGTAAATAAGACAAAATGACAGCCTACAGAATGGGAAAAGATCTTCACCAACCCTACATCTAACAGAGAGCTGATCTCCAAAATGTATAAAGAACTCAAGAAACTAGACATCAAAATACCAAATAATCCAATTAAAAAATGGGCTATAGAGCTTAACAGAGAATTCTCAACAGAAGAATCCCAAATGGCTGAAAGACATTTAAGGAATTGCTCAACATCCTTAGTCTTCAGGAAAATGCAAATCAAAATGACTCTGAGATACTATCTTACACCTGTCATAATGGCTAAGATCAAAAACACTGATTACAGCTTATGTTGGAGAGGATGTGGAACAAGGGGAACACTCCTCCACTGTTGGTGGGAGTGCAAACTTGTACAGCCACTTTGGAAATCAGTATGGCAGCTTCTCAGAAAACTGGGAATCAATCTACCTCAAGACCCAATAATACCATTCTTGGGCGTATACCCAAGGGATGCTCCATCATACCACAAGGACATTTGCTCAACTATATTCATAGCAGCATTATTCATAATAGCCAGAACCTGGAAACAACTTAGCTGCTCCTCAACCAAAGAATGGATAAAGAAAATGTGGTACATATACACAATGGAGTATTACTCAGCTGTAATAAACAATGACATCATGAAGTTTGCAGGCAAATGGATGGAACTAGAAAATATCATCCTGAGTGAGGTAATCCAGACTCAGAAAGACAAACATGGCATGTACTCACTCATAAGTGGATGCGAGCTGTAAAGCAAAGGATAATCAGACTACACCCCACAGCTCCAGGGAAGTTAGGAAACAAGGGAGGACATTAAGAGGAATATATGAATCACGTTGGGAAGGGGAAACAGAAGATATCCTGATGGGTAAACTTGGGATGGGGGGACAATAGAGGGTAGAGAATGGAGGATGAGAATATAAAGGAACAGGATGGTTGAGCTGGGGGAGGGACGGAGTGGGAGAGCAATGAAAGAGATATCTTGATAGAGGGAGACTTTATGGGTTAAGGGAGAAATCTGGTGCTAGGGAAATTCCCAGGAATCCACAAGGATGACTCCAAATTAGACTACTAGCAACAGTGGTGAGGGTGCCTGAACTGGCCTACCCTGGTAATCAGATTGGTGAATACCCTAACTGTCATCATAGAGCCTTCATCCAGTAACTGATGGAAGCAGATTTAGAGATCCACAACCATGCACCAGGGCAAGCTCTGGGAGTCCAGTTGAAGAGAGGGAAGAGGGATTATATGAGCAAGGGGGGCGGTCAAGATCATGATGGGGAAATCTACAGAGACAACTGAATCAAGCTCAAAGGAACTCATGAACTTTAGTCCAACAGCTGTGGAACCTGCATGGGACCAGACTAGACCCTCTACATATGGGAGACAGTTGTGTAGCTGGGTCTGTTTGAAGGGGTCCTGGAAGTATGATCAGGATCTATCTCTGGTGCATGAGCCGGCTTTCTGGATCCCTTTATGTATGGTTGGACATCTTGCTCACCCCTGATAAAGCGAGGAGGGCCTTGGTCCTGCCACAACTGAATGCACAGGCATAGCTGTCCCTCCATTGGAGAACTTACCCTGTTGGAGGTGGGGAGGAGAAGTGGGGAGGAAGGCAGGGGTTGAGTATCAGGAGGAGGGATGAGAGGAGGATCTGTGGTTGGTATGTAAAATGAATAAATAAAAGAAGAAAGAAGATAGTTCTATTAAAAGAAAAGGAAGTATAAAATGTGTACAGCACATGGATGAAACTTCAATGAGGTTGCTTAAAAAGCACTTGTATTAGTTACTTTCCTTGGTGTTGGCCAAATTCATGACAAGAAGCTACATAAGAGGAGGGTTTCCTTTGGCTTAGAGTTGAAGGGAATATGGTCTGTTAACCAGGGAAGCATAGTGGCATGAGTGTGAGGTAGCTAATCGCATGACTAACACAATCAAGAAGCAAAGAATGAACATCAGTGGGGTTCAGGCTAACCCTGCCCCACACCTCCCCATAGTGACCCATTTTTTCCAGCTTGATTATATCTCCTAAAGAGTCCACCACCTTTCAGCTGGGCAGTGGTGGCTCACGCCTTTAATCCCAGCACTCGGGAGGCAGAGGCAGGCGGATCTCTGTGAGTTCGAGGCCAGTCTGGGCTACCAAGTGAGTTCCAGGAAAGGCGCAAAGCTACACAGAGAAACCCTGTCTCAAAAAAAAAAAAAAAAAAAAAAAAAAAAAAAGAGTCCACCACCTTTCAAAACAGTGCCACCAGCTTGCAATCACATTTTCAAAAACATGAGCCTATGGAGTGTATTTCACATTCAAACCACAACAGTGATTTTAAAAAAAAAAGCCAGAAAACTTGTTTTCTCAACACAAGTTTTTAAAAATCTATAGAATAAGATATGTGGAATGAATTTATTTTTCACAAAACATCCATATATGTATGCATATATGTATATATGAGTATGCATGATATATATATGACAAGGAAAGTTCTAGAAATGTCAAGTCACTTCTGTGGTATGGATTTGAATTTAAATGCAAAGTATATACATTGTGAGTTGGACAGAAAGGTCACTATTACCTTACAGAAATATATGACAGTAAGCATTAATAAAAATGGCAAATAATTATAGATTTTCCTCACCATGGTTCATTCCTACTGTTCATTTTCTTAGTGCCCTGAAGACTAAAGACATTGAATGTATAAGGTCACAATTTTGCAGAAGTACTACTGACCAAGGATGGGGATATAGCGCAGCTGACAAAGTGCTCTCCCAGCATGTACAAAACACCGAGTTCAACCCCTCGAACTGTGTTAACCGGCAGTGGTGAGACCAGTGACCCTAGAATCAGGAAGATCTGAAGTTCAAGGTCATCTTTAGCTACAAAGTAAATTCACCTCTAGCCTGGGGTCCATGAGACCTTTTCTTAAGAAAAAAGCAAGAAAAAGAAGTATCACTATTCTGTAAAAAATCTTTTGATTTTTGACTTCCATCTGTCTAGATGGTCTCCTTGCTGAAACAATGAGTGCATTGTCTCATAGGACAAGAAAGCATTTGACAAAGAGTCAGCAGTGACTTTCCAGCTTCACGCTTCAGAGCTCAGCCTCCTAAACTCCTGGCATCATGAGCCACCATTACTTTCCTTGCCCTGTCTGAGTACCATATGAAATAATTTAAAACATTAAAAACTAATATTTATTTTATAATATATTAAAATAAAATATATACATCAACTACCTGAGGAATAAGTTAACTATAATGTAAGTATAATAAAACCAAAAGATTATTGAAGACTTAATAGGTACTTTTAAATTATTTTAGCATGAATTCCCTTGCAAAGTAATCCATGACAAAGGCTTGTAAGCAGCAGGACATTTTTACCTCAAAGCAGAGAAATAAACAAAAAATGACAGAAAAGAAAGAAAGCCTTTGCCCATAGGTGTTTTTAAACAGGTTCCAAACAGAGAAACCCTGTCTTGAAAAACCAAAACAACAACAACAACAACAAAAAAAAACCACCTCACTGGGGCAAGTAGTTCCTCATCCGTGTAGGGGACTCGGCATACAGCGTTCCATGTTATTCTTGTATCATTCCTCCTTTGGTTTTTTTTTCTTTTCAGTCTTATTGGCCTTCTTTCAGACCATCAGACTCCACACTTTTTCAGGGTACTCGGCCCTGCATATAGTTTTCCTCTACCAACCTCACCTGACTCACTTCCCGACTCAGTTTGTACCAATTGACAAACATTGTCATAGCATTGATTGACTGGGCAAGTTTCCTTTGCTCACTTATACAGATAAGCACACACACACAAAAAAAAGCACTCAGATTCCATGCATTTTATCTCTAATTCCCAACGTATATTGGAAATCTTTTTATAATTGTATTGTTAATGGCTTTGCCTCTCTCTGTATTAAATAGGTTGTAATCTTCACAAAACAGATCCATCTTTCAATCCCTTTATATCTCTAGTATACAACAATTCTGGGTATGTATCAGACATTAAGTAAATATGGAGTGAATAAATACATGCTAGTAACTCCTGGTTATTCTGGAATGAAATCTTTCTCTTCCATATTCTCATTCTCCTTTAATTCCCTGGTCAACGTGAAGACCCTGACAACTAGCATGATCTAGAGGCAGGTTGGGGAGGATATTTTTTAGTTTCCTCAGATAGTCTGGGAAGATTTCCTGGGAAAAGAAAATTTCAGAGTGGTTAGAAAGTCCCTCAGGCCTCCCTAAGTAAAAGGGTCATTGCTCAATATCTGAAATGTTTTTCTTTCCTAAGGTATGACATTTTACATAAAATCCACAAGGAGGATCTGAACATGGTAGTATAAATTGTATCAATTCACAGATTGCGGAATAGGTGTGCTGCTATGGAGAAAAGAGAATCCCCTGAAATGGTGGCTCAGCTACCTCAGGAACATCCTCCAGGCTCAGTTCCTGACACCCTGGACAAAACCTCCTGAGGAGCATCTCACACCTCACAACCCTACCGCAGGGCATTTAGTTGAATTGTCTGGACAGCTTTGGTCTGTAAACCCAAGAGTCGCCAAATGGTCAAGGCAAAACCATCTGTAAGGACAGCAGAAAGGGGTACAAGCATGCAGACAGCATGAAGGGGTACATGCATGCAGAAGCCCAGAGGCTGTGCCCAGTGATAACTGTGTTTCATGTTCAGTTCAGCACTGAACAAAGATGCAAGCTCTGTAATCCCACCGTGCAGGTGAAATTCAGCGCCTGTCACTGACTTCCTGTAAGGTGTCGAGCAAGTCTCTCTTGGTATTCTCACTTATAGAATGATAGAGCTTGAGTGGATCTCACAGGGGTGGCTTAAAATTTCAAGGAGTTAATGTTTGGCACATTAGATGGCAATTAGTGTTAGCCATTCTCATTGTGGTCCTCAGCACACGGCTTCTTATTCTTCTTCAAAACACAGTATCAGCCAAAGCTTCACTTGCCTACTTGGCTCACAGGAAAGGTTCTGTTGTCTGTCTTTCAAATACCACTGTAGATAAAAATTACTATTTGAGAAACACTGCAGAGCTGAAAGGAAAGCCAGTTTATTTATTTATTTGTTTGTTTGTTTGTTTATTGGTTTGGTTGGATTTTTTTGTTTTGTTGTTGTTCATTGTTTCTGTTGGTTTTCTTTCTTTTTTTTTTTTTTTAAGAATCAAGAGAGCTTTGAGTGCCACTGTATCATGGAAAGGGAAAAAAGTGGAAGGCATTCATGGAAAGGAAGAGCAAAGACCTGGAATGTTCCACAGAATCATGAACTGTTAGGGTACATCTTCATAATTACATAAACTCAGCTGCCTTTACTATTTCTTCCTTTTTAAGTGGCTTTAAAGGATGGAAATGATTCAGCTACAAGGATGGAAATACTGACATCACAAGGGCCAGTGCTCAACAGCACTCAAAGCTGGCATATCCACCAAGTTATCTTCACTCTCCCACTTCGACCATCGACCTAGGCAGCATTCTATATTCCCCTTCTTTTCTGCCTTTCTTTCTTTCAAGGTGTATCAAACACTTATGAGAAAGTCAGTAGAGCCAGCAGAGGAAGGGGTAGTGTCTCTTAACAGAATATTGAAGGAAGGAGGGAGAAAATGGCCGTAAGGAACAATGATGAAATGGGAAACTCACTACAGATGGAATTCAGAAAACAGCACACAGCATGTTCTGAGACACATGGCATGTTCTGGGGCCTCAGAGAGGAAGAACTAAATACATGGTTTTTGTGTTATTTGAGTCCACATGATGGAGGACTTTGGCAGAAGCTTCTGCATCAGGAATATAAATTTCTCTTAGAATGATATGTCATGTCTAATTAATCTATCTCCTTGCCTCAGAAATGGCCATCCTGTAGCTTACTCATTACAGTTAATTCTACTGATCCTGCTCAGCAGGTGTTTGCCTGTCAAAGGATAGGCTTTCTAGCACATTCCAGAGAGAGCATCTCAATCTTAAACTGCCAGTTTGCAAACTGTGCATTCTAAGGGTTTCCGTTCTCAAATGCTGGACTACAAATTGAGGGGACAGGTTGGGTGTGAAGAAACAGCCCATCAGAACAGACTTCACAACGAGCACTGAAATGGTCACCCACAAGTGACTATCTGCTTCTGATAGAACAAACTGTCACAAACTTTGTAGATTAAAATAATACAACTATTTTTTCATGGTTCTGGAGGTCAGAAATCTAAAATCAAAGTGGAGACATGGGGAGAACTGCTTCCCTAACTTTTTGACCCCTATAGGTTGTCCACGCTCCTTCAGCCATTGCCCCTTCCTCCATCTCTAAAGCACATCGCTCCATCCAACCTCTGCTTCCTGTGTCATATCTCAGTTCCCTGACTCTGGCACCTTGTCATGTCTCTCTTACAGAGAGATCCCTTGTAACTATATTAGACTCACTCAACGTAGTTCAAGGTCATTCATCCTGCTAAGCTCCTGCGTCTGTAAAGTCTGTTTTGCCAAGTAAGGCAACAGACTCACAGGTTCCAAGAGTTAGCATGTGAACAACTTGGAGGGCCCTTGTTCTACCTACCACACCCACAGTATCTCTCTTTTGCAGACAAGCTTTAGTTTATGTTTCTAGAAGCATGTATGATATGTGAAGGCCTGAAAAATCTAGCATCATGCACTAAGAAAGGAATTTATCTGATCCTCAAATGCTTAAAAAGTAAATAAAGCAAAATATTTTATTAGACTCTTCATTCTCTATTCCATCTTCAGTCATATAAGTCTAGTGTACTTTTTCTCCTGTAATTGAAATTACAGTTGACTTAGTCTCACAAACATCAGACTGACAGTGAAGATGTCCTTTGAGTCCACATTTGCTTACATTGTGTTACTTCAGTAAGACTTGTGCTGATATTCTCATCCTACAGAAAATACAATTTTAAAATCCATTCAATTAATGCACAGAGATTGTGTGACTGATACAGCTGCACTGCTGTGTTCTAGAAACACTGAAATACACTTGAATTTTTCTTTACTTGATGAACTAAGGTTGCATGCACATTAAGAGTATTTTCTCAAGCCAGGCAGTGGTGGCGCACGCCTTTAATCCCAGCACTCGGGAGGTGGAGGCAGGAGGATCTCTATGAGTTCAAGGCCAGCCTGGGCTACAGAGTGAGTTCCAGGAAAGTCTCAAAGCTACACAGAGAAACCCTGTCTCGAAAAACCAAAATAAATACATAAATAAAAATAAATAAAAGTGTTTTCTCCAATGAGATAAAATTACAAGCTTCCAAAACATAAATAGAATCTGTACAGAAGAGGGAGACTCTGAAACAGCATCTCTGCTTGTTTTCGTTTGGTTGGTTTTATTTTCCTTTATTAGACAGTAAGCAATAAGACCTTATTCTTTTATCTGGCAAAATATCACTAGTAGTTAGGCTAGGGTCATTTACATAACCATTATAAAAACAACTAACTTAAAATAGCATTTTTAAGGCTTAAGGGAAAATTATTAGATAAAAACTGATATTATAAAACCACCAGAGCCTTTTTTATAAAAACAAACAGCTAAGTAGAGTTCCACATAAACACTATTTGAGTCTGTATCTAAATGTGGGTGCTTTGTTGGAATGTAATAGGTGGCAGGAATCTCTTCACACGATTTTAAGCTATCCTTTTATGTACATCTATAAATGTGCTGCAAGAAGAAAATGTGTTTATCTCAGGGGACAGATGTGAAGTCTCCCTGAGTTAATACATATGAAATCCAGAGCCAGCAAATGCTAAATATTCAATAAACTGTCTCTATTTTTATTAATAAACAAAGACCAAAAAGGCCCCAGTTTGGATGAAATATTCAGCCCCCTTAGCCCACTAACAACATCTACTTTTCTTCATAACGTTACCTGTCCCACCATCGTTTCCCAGCAGGGTCCTCGAGGTACATCTGCAGGATGAACGAAAAAGGGTGGTCCTGTGGTGTTCCCAGAGAGGGATTCATTGTAAGCCTTAATCATGTTGGCTTCCCACAGGGTAATATTGGCCTTTACGTGCTTCTCCTCTTCAATCTAGAAATCAAAAAAAGGGAGGGGGCAGGGGGAAAGAAAATAACACAGCACAGTTTCAAAGGCATTTCTGGTCATCCCCAAACTGGGAAATTAACATGCTGATGACAAGGACCATCTAGACACAAGGCTCACCTTGTTGTTAATCTCATCCATCAATGCAAGAATAAACACATACAAGTTGCCTAGAAGAAGAGCAAAAATGCGCCCCAGGAGCCACTTCAGAGCAATGAGAGGATGGTAATCTTCCAGTTCAGCAAATAAGTCAAAGAGTGTGGGACAGAACATCCCCAGGAGGGACATAACCATGTTCATCTACAAGGAGACATGGGAATCAAGGTGTTTCCGTTATTACTGCCTCTCGCCAGAAGCTGGGAAGATTTTCAGCTAGGCTCCTTTGATGCTTTATAAAGCCAAGACTGTGCCATGTACTTTTAGTATGTGGTCTCAATAAAACAACCAAGACAATAGTCAACTCATATTTACAAGCTATATATATGAGCTTGAGGATGTGCCCATAATGTTTCCTTGGTATTGTGAGTGCACAATTTATATCTCTCTGCCCAGAGAACACACTGTTCTACATGGCTACTGATTATGATATGCTGACTCGTGGCACTTTGAAAATGAGGTAAAGAGGAAGAAAAGCCTGGAGGTAACTCTTGCGACTTATTCTCTAGATACTTGGCGCAAACTGTCAGCACTACACATTTTCTTATCCCCCCCCTGTATAGCCCATATTTTGAATGATTAGAACTACCAGAATATATTTAGAATGTAATAGCTATATACTCTGCATGATATAAAATCAGCGTGAAATATTCTCAACTGAACCTAAAAATTTGGCATTTTCCGTACAACTATATATAAAGACAATTTAACTTTCGTTTCAGTAGACATGTGGAGTTATTTTTGAGTCTCCATTATTATCTTCATTTGTATCTAGAGCTCAGAGTTCCTCCAAAACAGATTTTAAATCCATTCAGAGAGTTATTCCTTTCAGGATATTGAGGTAGGCTGACCTAGAATTCACTGAGTAGTCCAGGTGCCTTCAAACTCACTAACTTTCTGTCTCAACGTCCTAAGTGATAGGAAGAAGTTAATGATAAGCAGCCATTCATCATTTAATATGATTCATTTATACTAAAATAGGACCATTGTGCTATGGCCCAAAGCTGAATGAACATTTTTCTTATACTTACTATTAACATTATGAGAGTATTTTGAAAACAAACTTGATAAATGCTTTGTGCTGTTATTGTTAAGGGAAAAAAATCCCTCTATTTAATAACTGCCACTTTACAGGTTTCCATAGAATAATTGTGATGTTGTTATCTCCAAATGTATGGTACATTTCTGTTGTTATCATTTCTGAAGTTTTTATACTGTTTTGATGTAGAGATATTTTTTATATTTCTATTGAATCACTTGCCAGCCAAGATATTTCTAAGAAATCATACATTTATGAAGTCGTCTCAAAATTCTTCCATCTACAGAGCTTTTCAGAAGTTTCCATCTGGGATGCCTAAACATCTCATAGCATAAGTCTGCACATGCTTTGAAAATGCCCAAGTTCAAATTGATGTGTGGTACACAAAATCATTTTATGAATGTGACCAGGCTCTAGTAATAACTTAGGACCAATGATTCCCTGATTCAAAACATGTGTTCTAATCACATCTCTCCTACACACTAATTGGGCAGATTCTCTGCAGGCAAATCTGCCCATGAGCTTGCCTTCCTCATTTGAATAGCTGAGGAACAAAGGCTTTGGCAAAAAAAAAAAAAAAAAAAAAAAAAAAGATGGAGATATGTCACTGAGATTCTTATGAAAAGCCCAGAAATACAAAATTAAGCGGGCAATGTGAGTGCTTCTTATAAGATAGGTATAGGAACTAAGGACAAACTAATCAGGAACCTGCACTTTCAGCTGTAGAAGTGACATCTTCGGAGAAAGCAATATTGGGTTATAGGAAGAGTCTTAGAGTTGAAATAAAACATCAAAGCTGTCAGTCTGATTTTCCTAACTTTGCCTGTCATACCATCTTCTCCTAACATCCATGCTTCCCTCTCTAGAACATTCTCTTCTCTCTTCCCATTCTAACTTTCCATCTTCTCCTAGACTGAAAACCCAACAACACAGATTTGGAAACAGGACAGGAAAATGGTGGGAAATACGCAGTGTGGTAGGTAAGCAGGAGAATAGAATGGAGCACCAGGTAGGAAGCAGCCTTGTCTTGAGTTCAACTGCAGAAACACAACCCACAAAAGAGCAAGTATGAGTTTCTAAGCATTTTAAAAGCATGCAGAGACGAACTTCATTTTTTTCCCACCACCCAAGGGTGTCAGGATCTTGCTGTGCAAATTCCTGGGATCGCTTCACAGCCCAAAAGATGAGGTATCCACTTGCACCAAGTGTTAGGAACACGAAGAAGTTAGCAAGAAACCTCAGGAATCTGATGAGGTGGATGTTCTCCTCCACCTGGGCCGCTCTTTCTTCTATGATGGCTTCCTGCAGTCAGGCAAAATACAATGCAAGAGAAACCCAGCTGTGAAAAAGATCATGAACTGAGAAAAAGAAGAAACAAAAATGTAAACTAAATCTGAATGTCCGTAAAGTAGCTGAATAACGACAGACCAGGACAGTAAGTGAATTGGTAGAGGCAGGAGGATGGGTAAGTCTGGGGTTAGCATCTGCTACACAGCAAGCTTGAGGCTGCCCTGGGCTACATGAGACCCTTTTAAATCATAACACCAGGAGAATCTTCATTCTAAAAGATACCCTCTTCCAGGACTTAGTTTTTATGGTGGGGGAGTGGTCAGCATGTAGGGCTTTGCTTTTAAGAAACAATTTCATGTAGCTTATTCTGGCTTCAAACTTACTTTGTAGCTGAGGCTGTACTTAAATTCCCGATCCTCCTGCCTCCAGTCTCTCAAACGCTGGGATTACAGGTCTGTGCAACCATGTCCTGCTCTCCCAGGATTGCTTTAAAGCTATGTTGTCAAGCTTTAGAATCAATTTACATACTGAGCCTACATGTTTCTGCAATTAGCTAGTGAGCACTGTCACATTATTTGAACTACCTGACACTGATAACCAGTGAACTCCTATTTCAACCAAATAGCAGTGTTTTATTACTAAATTTGGAGAAGAAAAGTCCTGAAGAGAAAATACAGCTGGTATGGGTCACAGGATATTTCCATCATAATCAGACTCCAGTTCAAATTGTGATAGGCAGCAATGATGAGAGCATCCTTCTCATAATTGTCAAGATATTTGAGAATTCACATGGAATGCTTCCCAACGATTCTCTTTGGGAGTTTGTGCCTTTACCTTGAAGTTCATTGTGATCGAATTAAATTTGTTGTCAGCTGTTTCAGGGTTACCAATCAGATAGTCCCAGCTGCAGAATACCTTCCAGCTGAAGTTGAAAGTATTGTCATCGCCACCTCCATCATCACCAATATTCTTGGTCATCCTGTAAGAAGCAGGAGTTTAATGCAGCAGCCAGGAAAAAGTAAGAAAGGCAGGCAAGGGAGTGAGAACACAGCAGTCACAGGCCAACTGAAAATGCAATGTCCGGAAAACGTTTTTAAACAGGTTATTCCTATACATAGACAATGGGAACTTTGCTTTTTAAATTTTATGGATTTTTTACTTAACTTTCTCATTCTGTGGTGATCAAAAACGACTACACACTGATAATTTTATATAAATAGACAATAGGAACTTTGCTTTTTAAAATTTTATGGATTTTTTTACTTAACTTTCTCATTCTGTGGTGATCAAAAAACTACTACACATGGATGATTTTAATACCTACAGAGGCTGACAGAACAAATCCCCTAAGAGAGAAGGTGAGGTTATATTCTTCAAAAGAAACTGAGCCAAAGACTGGATTGGAAAACAGTGTGAGACGAACTCACAGGACTGCAGCCTGAACAGTTACTGGCTGTGCCTTTGCTCATGGTCCGTTTCCCTTGCTGAGCACCATGACAGCAAAGACTCGTTTTATTCATCATTAAGTCCCCAGGTACTAGATAGCTCTCTAGATTGCTCATAGTAAAGACACCATACATTGTTTTTAAATGAATAGAAGTAAATTTAGCACTGGTGAAAGCTTTGCCAATAAACACATATACCATGAATGGCCTTTTATATACATGCTGGCAATGGGGTGTTGCTTGCCAGTTCTGTCCTTGACATTATAAAAGGTTTTGACAATGTCATCTTCACTTCATAAATATTTGCCATTCATCCTGGAAAGTGTTTGTAAGAAGAGAATTTTACATTTTGAATCTCATAATTTTAGATACAGCTCATAAAGCAGTGACATGAAATGGAACATGGTGACCTTAGGCCTTTTATACATCACTGCCCTTCTGTTCCAAGCACTCTTGAAAGAAGGCCAAATGCAGTTTGGAGAGGAGGAGGGGATAGTCATGTGCTATGTTGGATCCGCCAGGAGGTCATGCTCCCATAAGTCAGCCTCACAGAGGCATCCTTTAGGGCCTGAATTTCATCATCAGAAACAGTGGAAATTATCATCTCCAGTGGAAATATTGCTGACAAGTAAAATATTGACATGGATTCCATGAGGAGCTCTGGGTTTTTTCTCTAAGTACATGAGAGAATCTCTCAAAAAAAAAAAAGGGAATGTAATTGGTGGTCGGGAAAGGAGACAGAAGACACAATTTTGAAACTAAGATTCCAAGTCAGGAAGTATGGAAGACATTTAGGCAGGGTTTGAGGTGGGTCACAGATATTCTGGGTAAGTATATACAACAGAAGAAAAAAAGAAAGTGGTTTGGGAAATTACAATTTAAACAGAATGTAGAAATATTTTTACTCATTTGGAAATTATGTGTGAGGTGGCCCCTGATTCTAGTGTGATCTGGAATATAAAAGGGTCTTGTAATATACTTTTGTTTGATAAGTTTATTTTTTTTAATTTAGTGCAAGAGTAATATCAAGGCAATTTAACTCCAAAGGGATTTTACAACAGACAAAAGAATGATTTTTAAAATTGTAAAAGGCCGCCCAGAGCAAGCCAGAGATGAACCTTTCCCATCATGAAATGAGTGAATTACTCCTCAAAGATTAAGAAAATAAGAATCCAGTTAGGGCAGAAGTTCTCAACTAGTGGGATTCTATTGCTAGCAATCCATGGAGTCTGATTAATGATCAAAGGAATTTATTTGGGGGTTAACTCACGAGACAGAATAAAGGAATTTGTCACAGAATCCTGGAAGGGTAAGGCACGGTCCAACACTTTGTTCTCTGGTGAGCTCTGCCCTGGTCAGTCCCAGCATCCCAAACCACAAGGTTGCAAAGAGAGTGCAGCATACGTGCATCCCAGGTTGTAACAGTCCACCCCTCCCCAGTGGTCACACCCCAGGAGCATGTACCTCAGGGTCATAAGCAGGTGTAACCGTTATCTGCTACCTCACTAGGGGTGGTGCTTCAGGGCATGGCTCAAATGGCTCACGCTACACTCAACCTTCCTAATGCTGCAACCCTTTAATAGAGTTCCTCATGTTGTGGTAACCCCCAACCATAAAATTATTTCTTTGCTACTTCATAACTGTAATTTTGCTACTGTTATGACTCATAATGTAAATATCTGTGTTTTCCAATGAGCTTGGGTGACCTTGTGAAAGGGTTGGTTGTTCAATCCCTCCCCAAAGGAGTTGCACCCCACATGTTGAGAACTACTGAGTTAGAGAATGGTGTTCAAAATTCTGTTCTGACTGTGTGAGCATGGCCTCACCAGCTACTGAACCTTAAATTCTCCATCTATTTCCTGAGAACAGCTGATATGTCCTTACTCACTACACAAAACACACTGGAGGAACAACTTAGTCCTATGGAAGATGAAAAAGAACAGAGAGGGTGGGCAGCATGTACAGAGAACTTCTCACCTACAAATTGGGGTTCAACCAGACCCTAAGGGCAGATGGTCTTCAGTATTCTACATTTAATAGCCTGTAAAATGGTATTATAGTTATTTTGTAATGGTTAAGAGGTAAAGGTTTCACTGGAGATGTAGCTCAATAGAATGCTTGTCTAGCATGCATGAAACTTTATGTTGAATCCTCAGTACCACATAAACCTGGCATAGTAGTACACGCCTGCAGGCCTATCACCCTGGAAGAGGTAAATTTGAGGCCAGCCTGGGATACATGAAACCCCATCTCAAAAAAAAAAAAAACATAACCCAAACCAAAATCAGACAAAAAATGAAGGAACAGTTAATGGTTTTCATGATGTATAATACGTGTTAGGCAAATATTAATAACTATTTTAATTATAAATTATGGGTTTTTTGTTAGAGATTTTGAAATATGGATATTGCCAAATTTCCCAATTAAAAATATTTATATGTTTATTCTTACACCAGTTTATGATGTATGTTGGTTTATAATACATGTAAGATGGTATATGTGGACAAAACTCTAACATCATTTACAGCTTAGACATGACAACATAATTAAAGTACTGAAGGATATTTCAGTCTATTCTATGCATAGCATTATTGCCAGGCTTATAAACAGAAGCGAATATGTATACTGTCAGGGAACCTTGTGTTAGGGAAGTCTTGGGAAAGCCTCCTGGGATAGGGTGGCAATAATAAGCTCCTCATTAGGCATACATTCAGTGAATTATTCAGCTCTTTCCAGAAGTTTGATAGATGTGAAGTATGCCAGTAATATCCAGACTTTTTAGCTTATGGAGTTACTTTGGATGAGAACAGCTACATTTGGGAAGCAAATCACTTTTATTTTGAGATTATTAACTTCAAACGCTATGAAGAAACTGATGATTTCCAAGCCACCAACATTACAACATTCAACTGTTCTAGCTTGCCTTCAAAGCTTGGGTATTGCATTCAGTATCAGGATTCCAGAGCTTTGAAGAGGGAGAAGGAAGGAAAAGACTTAAAAGTTAAGGTGACCAGCCATCCATTTGCCAGGAACTCCCATGACTTTCAGACCTAAAACTAGGAGAGTCCTGGACTAACCAAACAAAGACCTTCTACCTGGAATGCTCAAAGTAGTTTCTTTTTATTTTACTTTGTAATTTTTCAACCTGATAATTTAAAATAGATATTTTCCCCTATTTTTGGTAAGAGGATACTGAAGTACAGGCAAGGTGACATGATACCATGAACCCAGGGCCTTACACATGATATATAAGTATTCCACCACTGACTATATTCCCAACCCTGCATGTTGGCACCTTCCAACCCTGAGGAGTGCTCCAAAGGCCTGTGTTTATGTCAAACTCTTTTGTTTTTAGGATGGAACAGTTTAACATCAGTACTGATTCATGTCTTACACACGTACTATTCTCTAGACATGAAATAGTATCAGTATTATATCCAGTTCTCAAAATGTTTCTGATTGATTCCAGAAATCAGATTAAAAACTTACGCTTTGAGGACAACCAGAAAGCTGTATCCAATGCACATAATCCCCACCAGGAAGTAGGAGAGAGGTAGCCGGAAATTCAGCCATCCAATCGTGCGTTTATTATCGTAGTAGCCATAAAAGAGGACAGAGTACTGTGCCAGGCCCTAAAATCCAACGACAAAGCCACTTACTTTGCAGACGTTGTGAAGAGCAACACAAAGGAGAAGATGGACTTTAAAAAGAACAGAATGACATTAATTTCCATTGAGGTCACAGACTGACATGAGCCTTACTGTTTTGTTCCATAGAGTTAATGTTTCCAGCTGTCATATTGATTGACAGCTATCTGAAATTCAGTGACTTCTAAACAGACAAAATTTTAACCAAGTATTGGCTTGCTCCAATGTGCAGCTATTACTATGAAAGGTCCATTGAGTTAAACATCAAAACAAATTTCATGGTATCATTTAAAGAATTAGAATAATACACATGTAGGAGATCTCTGGAGGGTGCCTCCTTAAAATATTGCACTGGGTGTCTATTTCCTGTCAA
This sequence comes from Peromyscus melanophrys, assembly GCA_902168415.1. Taxonomy (NCBI): domain Eukaryota; kingdom Metazoa; phylum Chordata; class Mammalia; order Rodentia; family Cricetidae; genus Peromyscus; species Peromyscus melanophrys. The sequence goes on from CABHPR010145150.1 coordinate 19,517, forward strand.
TTAAATCTGTTCTTCTTAACTATAGAGTTGTGTCTTAGATACCTCTTAACAAAAATAAGCAGGTGAGATGATATTGGAAGCAATGAGATTCCTTCAGGCAGACTGATAGCATTCCCTCATAACAGCCATGTTCATCTGTGCACTACTTCTTACCCAAAAATTATCTGCCCGGGTAAGAGTCACCATCCCCCAAAGCCACCAAACAACCCCCCTCTTTGCACACAGCATACTGAAGTATCCTGATGCTTTCTCTCCCATCACCTTTCTCTCTCATACTTTCACTTTCAACCTTGAAGCAGTATTTCCATGACATCGTATTATACATCCACTCCCCAGCGCCTGTCTGCCTTCTCTTTGGGAATTGCTTAAATAATCATTTTACTTTGTTAAATAATTGGACAGTTTGGGGTACCTTCTTGAAATCAGGTGAGTTACTTTTGAAACTCTTACACAAACCAGTTAGCAGTCTTTAATGTCATTTACATCAACCAGTGGGAGGACTATAAGACCTACCAGTGAAGAAGGAGGGAATGGAGGTAGGGCCATATAGAGAGGGACAAGGGAAAGTGCCACAGATAGCAAGTCCTAGAAAGAGAATGAAGAGAAGGAATTGAGAAAATTGACCTAAAAAAGCCATGCCTAACTCACACATGATGTTGGTGGGATCTAAAAAATTACTTCTTTCAAATTTTATTTTTAATACCATAAGAAACAGCAGGAAATAAAATTTTTTACACACACACAAATATCAAATGAGGCCAAAATGGCAGGTGAGGACTGTAGGTAAATAACCATGTGATTAGCCCCACTGTACCACCCAGGGCTGCACCTTCTTCATTTATCTTAAGAAATGAAGCCCATCTGTGATGGTTAAGTCCCCAGAAATCCCGTTTTAAAGTTTCTGGGTGTCAACGATGTTTCTGATGAGATTAGCATCGGTGTAGGTGAACTCTGTAAAGCAAATTGCTGTTTCCAACATCGGAGCATGCCATGCCATAAGAGCCTGAGTAGAATAATGGACAGAGGGGATGTACGCCCCAGCCCTTACTGTTGCAATGGTTTGGCTGGGCCACATTTTTCATTACCGCCTGCCCTCAGACTGCAACGCACACCACCAGTGTCCAGGTGCTCATGGTACTAGGACTTAATTTCCTACAGACTTCAGAGGTCTCTAGCTTAGAGACAGAGGATTATGGGATGTCTCAGCCTTGATTATTGTGGGTCAAATTCTTAAAATGATTATCTTCATGTATACTCTGTAAGAGTATATTATAATGTTTTATTAATTTTAAATTATGTATAATATATAAAGATTTATATATAACAAATTTAAATGTGAATTATTTCTATTACTATATACATTAGCTATTGGTTATTTATCTGGCAAACCCTGACCAATAAACACAAATAAATTTTTGAAACTAAATAATTGGCATAAACTTCCATTAGGGAGCAAGTAGGCTAATCTTATCCAATAAGAAACCAAGTAGGGTGAATGAGCAAAGTGCTGAAGATGCAGGACTCTTCATCTCAAGAGACTATGTATGCCCTGGTAGGAGTGCCTGGCTCCCATTTGCATGCCATGTTGTTTCACATTCAACTAGTCGAAGTCTCCTCTATCCTGTCCTGAGCCTCCATGCTGGTTTCCTTGTGTCAGGACAATAAGAAGAAAATCTGCTAAGTCCAGACACTTGACCTCTGGTTCAGTTTAAAGGTTACATCCTCAACTGCTTATTTTTTATAAGTGTGGGACAATACATATCATTTCCCATACCATTGACTTCTTTTAGCAACTGGCCCTTACACATTTCTTTACTGCAGCCCTGGCATACAGTAATACCAAAGTAACAATATCAGCTAATATATTTTGTTGATAATTTAGTTGCACTTGGACCCTCTTATTTCATCTCACAGGGCCGTCTAGTGAGCCCTGGGAAGTTATCACTCATTCTTCCTCACCCTAATGTTTCTTTCATAAGTAGAAGTTCTCTGAGTATAACATTGCCAACCATTCTCAAGTTCCTCACTGCAGCCTAAGGAGCAAAAACAAGTCTGAGGGTGGAGCCCACGTGATACAAGGGAATGTCATCCTTCCCTTCTGGGAGTACATACTGGCTTTGTCTGTCCATGCAAATGGACACTTGTCCTGGCACAAGGTCTGGCTGTGAAACCTGCTTTTCCATAAAAGATACCACATTTTTCACATCTATCTTAAGCTTATTTTTTTCCTCTGGCTAGCTCATAACTTGGTTGGATAATGGAGGAGTCATTTACCACAACATTGTCCCTCAACTAACACATATGAATATTCAGTAGCCGCTACCCTGATGTGTACTTTTCAGGTAAACAAACTCAGCTTTAAAGAAGTTAAGTTACTGCCCAAGTTCCCATAGCTGGTATATGACAGAGTCAGAACATGAGTCAGCTTTGGCATAAATCCCATGCATGTGAATACTGAACTATCCTCTTCTCCTTATACTTTCTTTGTCTCCCAAGATGTGGATCATGTTAGTATTATATCTTCCCAAGGAAAGACAGAAGCAAGACATGCTACCAGTCTAACAGGAGATGATCTGTGGTGTTGACTGGGACTCTTTGAAAAGACCTTGCACATGTTTTTTTTAAAGGTTTCATAGAGTTTCATCCCTATGCCATAAATATTACAGCCTAACATCTTTGATGATTCATAATCACAAATATGAGAGTAAAGAGGATGCCCTGAAAATAGCATGAGAAGAAAACATAGACCATGGAGAGCATCTGGCTAGGTCAGCACAATAGTTACTAGAGGCAGCTGGCTCATCTAGTGCCTATCCCATTCAACATATGTTCAAAGCTGGCACTTCATAAATAGTAGATCCTACCAAAGTAGGGGAGAGTCTTCTTTGATGCTCGTATGTGTGTGTGTGGAGGGGTGCTGATTATTCACAGGATCTCTTACATTCACCTATTGCTACACATGCAATCAAGTATATAAATGGGCATTAATAAATTCAATTTTAATTTCAAAAGCTTTATTAAGTCCATCTAAAGAGTATATCGATGGTTAAACATGAGTTGATAGTTCTAGAAGAGAAATAACCTCCCCTGCCATGCAGTGGGCATGCCACATGTATTTCTCCTTCCCTTGAAACTGCAGCAGCAGACATCTGGAAGTGACCAAAATAGCAATGACTCCTAGCCCAGCCACGGATGTATTCAGTTGCTATGTTAGTGGGCCCTGATTTCCCTGTGGGATAATTCTCCTCCCCTCTCCCCAATCTGTGACAGATAAACTACAGCCAGAGCCAAGTTTCAAATCCGCACAGAAAATGCCTTTCCAAATCTGGAGCACTATGCTTGTATGTCTTTTTTGAAGGCTACCATTGCTCTGGTCCATAGTCACCCACACATCACCACAAAAAAGGGAGAAGACTAGAGGCTTTGATTATCTTGTCACTAGGAATTAACTCGTGTGTTTACGTAATATTTACTGAGAACTCAGTATTTGGCAAATGCAATACATAGATAGAGGAGAAAATTGGATTCCTGGACTCCTCAAGACTTCATATCAGAAGTATTTGTTGCCTAAAATTGCAGCAGCACTCTATCTTTTAGATATTTCATATAATTCCAAATAAATACTCCCTTTGAAAAACAAAACTCTACCCCCAGCATGATAAATGAATTTCAGACAACTATTTTGTGGGTAAAAGACCCCACGAAGTTAAAAATGGTAGAAAATGAAGGTAGGATGTGTGAAGCATGTCAAAGAAGTTCCATGAGGTGGAAATGTACTGCAGGAACTGAGTCCACCTACATTTCAACTTTGAGTCATTACTGATCATTCACATCTCCCAATTAATTAAGAAGGTGTCAAGTATGAGTGAAAGAGACAGACAAGACCACTTACTAAGAAAAGCAAAGGATGTGGGAGGCTGATAATACCCAACAGGAGCCTTAGTTAATGTCGAAGGAGCAGTCTGGCCTTGGAAACAACATGCTGAGAGCCACCAAGTTACTTCCATGTTCCTAACCAGATCCTCTGTCACCAGCCAAGTGTTTTGCTCACATCTACACTTCCTTTCTTCTTATAGAAATGCAGCTCCAGAAACCTAGACCAGATACTGCATGGCTCTTGTTTGTTTAGTTATTAATATTTTGATTAGCATACAAAGTCATGGGCTTCAACATGATATTTTCATTCTTTGTCTTTGATGTTCTCTTTCCCAGTCTTTCCTTGTCCCCAGGTCCCCTTCTGGCTAGTCCTCTTTCTCCCCCACTAGCTTCTTTTCCAGTTTCATGTTCTGTGTATCCTAGTCTCCTCCCCAACCCTATCATAAGACCTCCTTTTCCCCTTTCCTGGGCCCCTTTCTAGTTTTATGGTTGACCCCCTCACACACAGACACATATTTATCTTTCTGAGTTCTATAACTTTGTTTACCAAGTAATTTCCAGTTTCTTTCATTTTCCTGGTGATGTCATCTTTCTTTACAGCTGAATAAAAGCCCATTGTGCATATACCACACTTCCCTCATTCATTCATCTGTGGCTAATGGTAACAATGAATCCTGGCAAGAATGTGGGGAAAGGACCTCCTATTTACTGTGATGGAACTATAAACCCTTGTAGTCACTATGGGAATCAGTACAGAGATTTCTCTAAAAACTCAAAATAATATTACCACATGGCACAGTTGTACCACTCCTGGCAGCTACGCTATGTCCTACCACAGAGAGACTTGCTACGTGGTCCTTGATTCATAATGTGTGTCTCAGAGAGATGAAGCAGGACTCAGCCTCCACAGACTTTCTCTTCAGCAGATTAGTGTCAAAGACTCCATCCTTCAAAGCTGTGACAAAAACCATTTGTTTTGGTGTCTACCTATGGATCGAAGCCCTTGTCTCTCTGCCTCCTGCACAGGCCAGAGACGTTGACACAGCTTCCTTTGGCTTCTGCCTTGTGGATATCAGGCTTTTATCTTTCAAGCATTTTTTCCCCCTCCAACAAAAGAATATTTTCATGAGATAGATACTCAAAGCAGGTGTTTACAAAATACCTACTGTCTTAGTTAAGATTTCTATTGCTGTAAATAGACACCACGACCACAGCAACTCTTATAAAAGAAAACATTTAATTGGGGTGGCTTACAGTTTCAAAGGTTTAGTCCATTATCGTCCTGATGGAAAACATGGTGGCATGCTTTCAGACATGGTACTTGAGAAGCAGCTGAGAGTTCTACATCCAGATCAGCAGGCAGCAGGAAGTGAATGTCACACTAGACCTAGTTTGAGCATTTGAGACCTCAGAGTCCATCCCCTAGTGACATACTTCCTCTGTCAATGCCACACCTACTCCAACAAGGCCATACTTCCTAATAGTGCCACTCTGTATGGGTCAAGCATTCAAACACATGAGTCTGTGGAGGCCATTCATATTCAAACCACCATATCCACCAAGTGCCAGACATTGCACTGATACTTAACGTGCATAATCTCATTTAGTTTTTTTCTACCAGTCTGGCATGTTATCAGTAAAATATTTTACATGTGGCTATCAAAAGGTCAGGGTGGGGCGGTGGTGGCGCACGCCTTTAATCCCAGCACTCGGGAGGCAGAGCCAGGCGGATCTCTGTGAGTTCAAGGCCAGCCTGGGCTACAGAGTGAGCTCCAGGAAAGGCGCAAAGCTACACAGAGAAACCCTGTCTCGAAAAAAACAAAAAAAAAAAAAAAAAAAAAGGTCAGGGTGGTTGTCTGGCATCTCAAAGGCAGTGTGCAGTAAGATTCCAACTGGAGTGCATGTGATTTCCTTTTGTTGGAGTTTCTTTTGTTAAGTGCACTGTATTATAACTCTTCTGTCTTTTGTAAAAAGTACTTGTATTCACCTGCCCCTGCAGATCCTTGCCCTTGCCCCTGTCTCTGCCTTTCAAGTGCTTGGATTAAAGGCTTACACCACCATGCTCAGCTACTTTTGTGCCCACAACTAACACTTGGGTATGAATCTAAGCTCATAGCCCAGTGCCCATGGCATCTCTCATTCCATCATGATGACCCACAGGTATGAATTAGCACATTCCAAACAGTTTCCCAAAGAGGCTTTGTTCTCCTTTCTCAGAGAGTGGCACCAATTTACTGCTGCTAGAAACCTGGTCATTTACATTGCTGTCCCATTTTCATCCATAGCCCATATCCAGTCACTAGCTAAATCCTGTAGTTTCTGCCTCATGTTTGTATTGCACAGAGATACCTTCTCTGCACTGCTGCCTTTTGAGGGCTCCTCAGTTGACTTTAGAAGCCCATCATCTTATGGGGACTGGGAAATGGTTCCGTCATAAAGTGTCTACCATGAAAGCATGAGAGCTTGACTTGCAATCACCAACACCCACACAAAAGCTGAGTCTCGGGCTAAAGAGATGATTCAGTGGTTAAGAGCACTTGCTGCTCTTGCAGAAACCTTAGTTTGGTTCCCTGCACCCACATCTGGCAGCTCACAGCCACCTGCAACTCCAGTTCCAGGGAACCTGATGCCTTTTCTGGCTTGTATGGGCACCAGTACACACAAAGTGCATACACAGAGAAGCAGGCAAACATGTACACATAGACAAAAAAAATACATTTTTCTGAAGTCACACAAGTCTCACACACACACAACCCTTTCTCTCTCTCTCTCTCTCTCTCTCTCTCTCTCTCTCTCT
>CABHPR010145151.1:0-10319 GCA_902168415.1 Peromyscus melanophrys
GTGGGGCGGGGGCCCGGCGCGTGGAGGAGCCCCTCCAGCCGGAGCCGGATCGCGGGCAGAAGGAGGAGGAGGAGAAGGAGGAGGTGCTGGAAGCAGCCGCTGGCTGCCGCCTGCGCGCGGAGCTCCACTGCCACATCCTGGGGTTCTGGGCTGCAGGCGGCGCTGCGCGGCCCCTGGAACTTGTTGAGTCTACCCCGGAGCCACCTCAGGAGCCGCAGACAGGCGCGGGGGCCCTCTTGATTTCTCCCTCTGGAGCAGGCTGTCTTCAGGAGACCCTGCTTGAAGGCTTTCTGAATTGTCAACCAACCTACCTCTGCTGGACAGTTAATTCCCTAGGTGGGAGTGGGCATGGGGGCAAGGCGCCTGCCCCCTCACCTGCAGATCTGTCTTTGGAGAGGTTGGCGGTTAGGGTTGCCCTTTTGCATTTCTATGTCTGATCAACCAGGAGTCCAGCCTTCAAATAAGACCTGGAAGGCAAACCTGTTTAGTGGCCTGGGGACAAGGTAGAGAGTGGCTGCCTTCCAGCCAGGTCTCTTGCATGCTGACAATTTGGGGATATATTTTACAATTTTGGGGACATTTCTACTACCCCTCATCTGGACCTCCTAGTTCCTCTGTCCCCCTCCCTCTGCAGAGGCAGTGAGTGGAGGTGGGAGTTGTGTTTGTTTTGATCAAAATTACACCTGGGGAAGAGATTTCTCTAGCATGAACCAAGAACAGCTCCCATCACTTAGCCCCAGCTCCACCAGAGTGATCTGGTCTTGGGAGCTTTTAGCTGCGGGCTCCCTGATGCCTAGCAGGGCTGAGTGGCAGGCACTGGAACTAAGTATCCCTGGATGCAGGTCTCCTAGCCCTACCGAGGACATACTTGAGAGGAGCCACACTGTTTACAAGAGAAGGACAGAGCATAGTGGTAAGCTTTGGCACGAGAATTGGGAATTCAGATGGGAAATGCTCTTACTTATCACCCCCTACTCCCAAGCCCCCCCCCCCCCCCCACACACACCCTCCCAGATAGGAGATAGGCTCTTGTGTGTTCCTATATATCCCTCTATCCCTGTATCTCATCTTAGTATTCCAGGGCTCTCCATTGCTCTGTCCTCATGCAGTGTGCTGATAGAACCTAGCTCCCTGCTTTATATATAGTCTCAGCTCTTTAAAAGGGCTTTCTATGAGGTGCTGTATTGTCTATGTAAGGTCATGTGTCCACATGTTCCAGAAGGAAAATATTCTGAAATATCTTCCCTTTCCATGTCTCTCTCAGTATCCCTTGGGCTACAGACCCAAGATCCTGGTAAGAGAAGGTTTCCTAGAATGTACCACTGTCTCAGATAGATATCAGAGAAGGACTCCGAGCACTCAGCTGCGGCTCAGGGTCCTCTGATATCTACCTGGGCCTGGTGATTAGGGAGGGAATGCCAAACCGGGGGAATCTAGACTCTGTCTTGTTCACTCTTTAAAATGACCCTGGAGCCTAGATTTCCCCTAATTCTAAGTGATAGCCACCTTTCTTCTCTGGCCCAGGACGCCATTGGGATCTGTGTGCTGGCTGATTTTATGATGAATTGACACAAGCTGAAGTTATCTGAAAGGAAGGAACCTCAACTGAGAAAAATGCCTCTGTGAGATCAGCTGTAAGGCATTTTCTTAATTAGCAACTGATACTGGAGGACCCAGCCCATTATGGGTGGGACCACCCCTAGGCTTCTGGTTCTGGTTTCTGTAAGAAAGCAGTCTGAGCAAACTATGAGGAGCAAGCCAGTAAGCAGCATTCCTCCATGGCTTCTGCATCAGCTCCTGCCTCCAGGTTCCTGCCCTGCTTAGGTTCCTGCCCTCACAGCTTTTGATGATGAACAGTGCTATGAAACTGTGAAATAAACCCTTTGGTCATGGTGTTTCATCACAGCAATAAGAACCGTAAGACAGCCTGCAAACCTGAATAGACCCTGCTGCCCAGATGGGGACCAGAAGCGTGTGTGTAGGATTTGGGGCTGTGTAACAGCAGATGGCAAGGGTTCCTGCCTGAAATGCCTCTTCAGAGATACACTCTTACAACTCTGGCCTTGGGGAAATCTGTCAAGTGTCCAGGAAACTTTCTGTAAATCCTACTGTAAATCCATAAAATTAAAATCTACTTTTTATTTCTTAATCATATCACTGTAAAGCTGCCAGACAATGTGGGAACAGTGATAATGGAAACCAGAGGTTTGGGGTCCATGAATAAAATCAGATAGAAAGGCCTGCAGAGGAGGTCAGTGCTCAGCCACATGTGGCACTGTGAGCTGGTTAGAAGGTGTCTCCAGGGACAATGTCAGTGAAGATCCCCACAGTGGATACCTAGAGGAGGAAAAGAGGAGATGCCATAGCTGGCAGGTTAGAAATCTCACTCCTGTGAGGAAACTCTAGTTGAGCCACCAATACTCTGAGTTCTTTGGCTGGGCCAGTAACTTCAACTGCTGCTAAGTCTGTTGTTATCCTGGTTTAGATGTAAAATGCCTCACTTGGTCCCCAGCTGCTGCTGATGTTTGAGGAAATTGTGGGCGCTTTGGCAGGTGGAACTTATTTGGAGGGAACAGGTTGCAGGGGCGTGGGTATGAGGGTGGTCCTTGAGGTTTCTAGCTGTGTTTTGCTTCCCATCCCCTACTAGAGGTTTGAGAACTTCTAGCCCTGTACATCTTCTTCCATGTAACTCCTTCTACCCTGGAGCAGCCTGCCACCCAACCTTCCCCAACATGATGGACTGTTCCTCGAGACCATGCGCAAACAAGTCCTTCCTCTTTAAGTTGCTTTTGTCGTGAATTCCATCTCAGTAATAAGCAAGCCACTGATACACCTCCTTCCTTTTTTTAAAAATTGTACAAATCCATTTACCTATTGCATCACAAAGTCTGCCATCACAAATTGAGATGTTGATAAGAATTGGTCTCAGTAGACTTTTGACTAGGGATGAATTTATTCCATCTGGGTAGGGTTGCTGCACCATCATGCTCAGATCCTTAAAGCAAGTCTTGTATTCGGGCTGTCTGTAGGGAAGGAGCTCTGGCCTTCTTGCTGTCCACAGATACCGTTTGCATCATTGTCTTTGCGTGGACAGAACAGATGTATATATTAAGAGTTTATAATGAGCCCTTATGTTCAGCTTCCGCAGAAAAAGAAAGTGGACTCATTTTAGGAATCAATTAGGTATAAATTGGTTTCTTAGATTTTTACTTCAGAATTTCACTACAAAAGGTAGTCTTGCAATGAAGAAAATAGCCATTTTAAAAGAGATTTCCCAGAGGCAGAGGCATCCAGAGAATAAAACTAGAAGGAAATTCACACTATCTAACCCAAATAGATAGAGTCTGTTCCTTTGACTTCCTAGAAGTGTGCACAACTTGAAATTCCCAACCAATTAATTGGCCAGAAGATGTAGCTTGGTTGATAGAGGACTTGCCCTAGCATGCACAGCCCTAGGTTCCACCCTCAGCCTGCAGAAACCAGACGTGGTGGTGTACACATGCAAACTGAGTGCTTGAGTGGTGGAGACGGAGGATTAGAAGTTCAAGGCCATGCCTGGTTATGTAGCAAGTTGGAAGCAAAGCCTGGACTACCAAAAACCCTGCCTCAAAACAAGCAAACAAACAAACAAAACAAAACAAACAAACAAAAACAAAACAAAACCAAAACCAATAGTATGATAAACTGCAATGGGGAGGGGGGGTGGAGTGTTTTCCAGAATTTTCTGAGCAGTTTTAATTCCAAACAGAAAGTAACCTACATATCTACCAAGAAGTGAAGGAGTAGGAATTTCTTCATCCTGGCAAAATGTGAAGTATTATCTAGAAACAACCACTACAAAATTACCTTCTGAGGCCAGAAGACTTTGAGAAACATCATGCAGACCAAGGGTGTATAACACTAATTGGCTGGAGAGATAAAAGTGGTTAAGAGCACTATAGAAGAGCACTGCTCTTATAAAAGACCTGGACTGGATTCCCAGCACCCACATCTTACATTTGTCTGTAACTCCAGTCCCAGGGACTCTGATGCCCTCTTCTGGCCTCCGGGGGCATTGTGTGCATACAGTGCACACCACACACATACATGCAGGCAAACTGCCCATATACGTTTTTTAAAAGAAAAGACAGAAAAAGGGCTGGAGAGATGGCTCAGAGGTGAAGAGCACTGACTGCTCCTCCAGGGGTCCTGAGTTCAATTCCCAGCACCCACATGGTGGCTCATAACCATCTGTAATGAGATCTGGCACCCTCTTCTGTATACATAATAAATAAATAAATCTTAAAAAAAAAAAAAAAGACAGAAAAAGAGAGTATGTTTCACAGGATTCATTCCAGTGGAGTCCAAGAAAGATGTTTTTGGTGCCTGGTATGAAGCTGGTGGCTACCTTTGGAGGCTAATGACACAGAGCCTGGGGACCCTCTTGCACATTCATTGGCCTGTGTAAGCCAGGTGTCCGTTCATCTCACTGTATATTGTCTGACTGTTGCTACTGTGTCCTCACTACGCCTTATAACACATCTCTTTAAATAAAGAGGCTTATTCATCAGTGAGATGAGGTTTCATCACTGAAGCCAAAACCCAAGGGAAAGGGACAGGAAGGGCTCTGCAGACTCACTGCACGCTTAGCTGCAGGTGAGAAAGGTCTGAGGGAAGCTGCCACTGAACCCCGGCCCTCCTGACTCTCAGATGCCCCTGTGACAGAGCTCACTTAGGAATGATTTTCCCACGTTCTACTTTAATGTTTTCAAGTGACTCAAGGTGGTACTGTCTGCGGTAAGCAGTTTACCCCCTCCAGCTCAGAGGCTGCAGCTGCAGACATGGTCAACCCACAATGCCCTTCTACAAAGGAGATGGAGCTCACACTGATGAGCCCCTGTTGGATGGGAGCAGTAACACATGCAAGCTCTACTTTCTCTTTCAAGAACAATACAGGTACAATGCTCAAAAGGCATTGCGACCAGGCCTCCCCTTAGCTCAGGAGAACGGTGAGATGCCCTCCTCAATCACTTCATATGTCACCTGCCTTCTGCCTTCTGGACTTGGATCTTGCTTGAGTCTCCATCCCTGTCAAGCTCCCTACCCATAACCACCTATTGTCCTGGTCGCCAAATCTTACCCTCTTGGAGGAGAGCCACTTGGCCCCTCTTCAGATGCTCCTTTCCCCCATCTTTTTCTTCCAAGATGAGAGACTAGGGATGCTTTATCGGCCGCTAATCTAATTAGTTTGGAGAAAGCTAAACTCGAAGACTGGTTAAAATCCCAGGTTTTCTAAACTAATCAGTGCAAATAGAACTTTCTAAGGGAAATGAGATGTTTTCTCTTTTAAAGAGGATGTTAGTGGCTCTAGCCTCCCCTTAGCAACTGGAGCAGCTGTGCTCGCTCAGGAAGGATGGAATGGGCATGGACTCCTGGCACTCTCCCAAACCTACATGCGCTGGGTTCTCGTCAGACCCACAGGCAGCTGGCCATGGTGGTTCATGACTGTAATTCCAGCTGTCTGGAGGCTGGGGCAGAAGTTCAAGGCATGCAAGGCTCCAGAGTGAGACCCTGCCTCAAAACAACCCCAGGCTTCCCCTTCTAGGTTGGCCACCCTATGGCCCCCACCCTCAGGACTGCCCAAGGAAGCAAGTCTGCAATTGCTATTTGGCTGACTCTCTTGTCTGTTCAGCCTGTGCTATGATAGCAACAAGGTTTTCTCACCATCCCTGTTGAGCCTGAGGAGCAAGCCTTTTGCTACAAGGGGTGGCTGGCTACTGGGCCGTTCTCAGTGTTTACTATCACTGCCGTCTCTCTGAGCCCGCTGGAGCTCAGCTTCTGTAAAGCAGCTCATCTGCTCAGGCCAAAGATGACACCTTTAATCAGAACTGGGTCAAAAAGGGATAAAAATTGCTCTCAAATTTCAGTGTGTGTCTTCCAGTCCACTCTGCTAACACTGTCCTCTGCTCTCCCTTTGGAAGTCTGTCCTCAGACAGAGGCTGGGTGGCAGCTTGGGGCGTGACAGGGAGGCCTGAGGTCAGAGTAGAGCGGTGTGGCACTTGTCTTGCAGCATCTAGCATAGGGGTTTCCTGGTTTGTCCTTGTTTACCCCCAGCCTTCCTGGGCTTGCAGGAGAGGATAGGAGAACAGGAAGAAGACCATGGAAGTCTCCTGTTCCCTTTGTTTGCTTCTTTAGGCTCTTCCTACTAGATGTGTATGATGCTCCACTCTGGTTATGAGCCTGCAGCATACTGTGCCCTGGCACTTCACGTATTGTCTGCTTTGGTCCTCATGAGGCCGTGAAATAGATAGGGGCCAACTTTCCACAGATGTTAATCAGAAAAGGTAAGCCATTTCTCCAAGGTCACACAGCTAGGACGTGCTGGAGCCTAGACTCAAATGCAGGTCCTGCACATTGCCAAACTGCTTTGCTCAATTCCTTATTTTTATCTGCCCTTGACGTTCCTGTAGAATATATGTGGTAAGCTCGTGCAGCTTGACTTGGGCTGAGCATCTTTCAGGAGTGAGGAATGTCTGTATCCACTGTCAGCCCCTTTGAGGTTTTTGCCTGCCCTAAGGAATACTGGAGACCTTTGCCCTGAGCAAACTGCAATGCTCCAGGTCATCATGGGAGCAGCCCAGTGCTCTCACAGGACATACTCTGACCCCCCAGTCAAGTCTTTTGCCTCTGCTGAACTCTCCGCTGGAAGCTGGTAAGAGTCAGGCCAGGTTTTCTTTTCCTTCCTTAGCTAGACATCCTTCCCTCACGGCACCTGTCATTTGCACTGTAGAGTGAAACCAGGCATGGAATCAGCAGAAGACCAGGGTCTTTTTGGATTGGATAGCACTCTGCTTCACCCATATGATTTCAGTGACATGAGCACACATTGTCTTCCTTGAATGACAGTTATTAAAATGATCCATCACATCATACATGTATACATGTATACACCACAGAGTCCTTCTTCAAAAATTTTCTATGCCACATGTAATAAAATCATATTTTATTACTGTGGCCTTTACTGATGATACAGAATTCCTGCCTGCTTTCATCCCTGAGCCCCAGCCAATTTGGACAGCACCACCTCCTGCTGCTCCTCTTTCTCCTGCTCCTCCTCTTCCTCCTCCTCCTCCAGAAGCTTGCTGTGCATATAATTCTAATTACCCACCCTTGACATTTTTATACTCAATGTAATAAATTATTTTGCTAATTTGGGTCTAGGAATTGATTACCTGACTTTGGGTGTTGTGTTTACTAAGGAGTGTGGCTCCCAAGCGTGGGAAAAGAAGGTGTTTGTTTTTAAGTGCCAAAGTCCACATTGGAACAGTACGGATGTTTTTGTAAATATTTATTTGTATTTGGTGATCTCTAAGTCCACACACAGATTTTCAGTTCCAATTTGTTCATTAACATGTTTTTGTTGTTGTTGTTGTTTTTAGTTACTGTGAACTCTTGGGGATTAGGTGAGCAGGTCATTCCTACAGTCTCCCTGCACTGCAGGCCAGGGATCTCTCCATTCAGCCTAATAATCCAGGTCATGGTACCTGTGGGTGTGTTACACTTTAAGGAGCATGTGTCTGTAGACCTCACTTCTTAGTGCTCTTCTGCTAGTTCAAGTGTGCCTTTAAGCTAAAGCAACAATCAAACATTTCAGTGAATACGTTTTACATGCAATTTTACTCCCAGGATTCAAACAATAGCATGGGAATGTGTTGATAAAGGGTGCCTACTATTCTTCATTTGTAAATAGCTAGTGTCGATAATTTGAAGTACGGATAGTTAAAATACGATTCTGAACCCCTTTGTCACAGCTGTCACAGCCCTTTTGCTGCAAGAGAACTTCAGTGGGGTCCTCCAAACCTCCATACATCTTGAAGGTAGGAAGGGTCCAGGTTCTTGGGCTTCTTTTTTTTTTCCCCAGGTGATGGAGGCCTTTTCTTTTAGCATCCATTGGCTAAGTATTTCAGTAGATTAAGCAAAGAAACCTGAAAGTCAGTGTGCTTTATAGTGTATGATGTACACATGTACATAGATGTGAATGTGTGCATGCATGCATGCATGAGTCCGTGCATTTATATAAGGCCTGTTGCTCACTGTAAAGACAGCAGTTAATTCAAATGCATTCTGAGTGTGTTTTCGATATGAATCCCTAAGTTTTGTTTTAGAACTTATTGGCTACTGAAAATAATTCCTTAAGCTTAAGCAATTTATAAATAAATGAGGAAGGGGCAGGGGCGAGTCAGGAGACTGAAATGGATGTTGTTCTCAGTGGCCACTGGGGGCTCCTTCAGCTCCCCATATTTGTAAGTGATGAAATCTTATAGGCAGTCCTGAGCTCAGGTCTCTCCACTCATGGGTTATCTGGTTACACTTGATGAGCATGGGAAAACATGAAATCACTCTTTTATTAGATATCTTGGGTTATAATGTTAGGCCCTGAAGTTCTCATGAAAGATCAAATATTTTGAAATTTATTTTATTTCCCTGCATCCAAGTATGAAAATGAAATAATTAATTTTAATGACACCTTTTCCTCTCCTTCCCAGTGGAGTAAATATTGTCACATGAAATTGTTGGCGATGCTTCCAAATCCCTTAAAATAAGACTTCTGACTCATTCACACTGTGGAAATAGTGAAGAAGCAACCTCCTTCACTTGCGGATTCAAGTTACTGCCTCTTTCCTTTTTGGTCTCAGGGTGTTAATGAAGAGTTTTTGGGTTCTGGAACTTTCTCTGCTGCTGACTCAAGCATGGATAGAAGGATGGGACTCCAACTGCCTGGTTAAGCTCTGGGGTTCAAGCTTGTGACTTCCATGCTCCCCTATTCTTGCGACAGGCAAATTCCTTAAATTCAGTTTGATATTGTAGAGCACAGCTAATAAAGACTTCAGGTGAGCAGATGGGAGCTGAGCTTGGCTATGCTGCGCTTTGGTTCAGCACCTTATCTGGTTGAGTGAGTGGCAGAGGTTGACCAGATGTAGCCAACCTGAGTACAGAGCAGCAGCTTTTAGCTGAGGATAGCTATTAGTGCTACTTAACACAAAACTGCAAATATACTTTAAATGTTGTGAGATTTAAAATAAAAATACTGCTGTGCAGTTTGTGAATATGAACTTTGTAGTAGCAATCTGGCTTCCCGGCGTGGAAAGGCTGGGTACACCTGGTAGAGCACATGACTTCTGGAGGAAGTGGTCTTTCTCCTTCAGGCATGCAGAGAGAGCCTTGTCTCCAGCCATCTCCTGAGCCAGGGACTGTTAATGGGGCCTGAAAACTGAAGAGCAGATTGCTTAGCACAGGGAAGATTCTTGGTCTGCACCACTTTCTAATGTTTTGCAGAGTTGGAGCTTGTTAATACATGGTGCCTAAAGGACATAGTGATGTCTTTTGGATAAATTGCAAGTTTGGGAATCTAAGGTCCTGTTCCTAGAGGAGTACAGGCAAGTTTGGGGGCATCATCCTCCACTCATTCATTGTAATCCATGTCTGGACCTTGTCTGGGAAAATAAGCTACACCTTCCTTCTCCCCCAGTCCTCCTTATGCTATTCCTATATATGTTACTCTGTTCTTTGCACAGTATACTTCTGATAATCTCTGAGGTCAGCATTTTAGTTCTCCTTAGTTGTGAAATTAGGTTAAAGGTTACCAGCACTAGGTGCCAGTTGGAGAAGCAAGCTCAGGTGAGTCAGTGAGCAAGAAAAAGTCTTATCTTATGTAGACCCCTTCCCTGGGAGCAGAAAGGACTCAGAATCATCTATAGAAGTATCAGATAAAGCAATTCACCTTCTAGCCCGGCAAAGCATAGCTGTAGCTAGCCATGTTTGCTGTCCAGGTCTACCAGATGAACACGGATGAGCCCCAGTGAACCAGTGGCACTTTTGGAAGACTTGAAAATACTGTGGCTTTCCTCCCTCTCCCAAGGGAAGAGAGCATCTTGCATTATTGCCTATACTAAAGACTTGGGCATTTCTCATATATTTTGAGATGAGTATAAGCATTCTCTAAGCTCTGCTCAAAAGAATCTTTTGTAAGAGGTGTTGCAAACTTTTCCTTAAAATGTTAATTAAAATATCCTAAGACTTTATGGGCCATAACATCTCTGTTATGAGAACCTGTCTTGACTGATGAAGCAGAACAGCTATAGAAAACACCTTTTAAAAACAAAACAAAAAAGCTGGGTATGGTGGCATATGCCATTAATCCCAGAACTCAAGAGAAAGGTAAATCTCTATGAGTTCCAAGCCAGCCTGGTTTACATAGTGAGCTGCAGGATAGCCAGGGCTACATAGAGAGATCTGCCGAAAGAGAGAGAGAGAGAGAGAGAGAGAGAGAGAGAGAGAGA